>JARCZZ010039069.1:0-13976 GCA_030323915.1 Brotogeris chrysoptera | reverse complement strand
AGTTTTTACATCCTGGGCATTATGTGCTGTGGTATGGAATACCTCTTTGGTCAGTTTGGGTCAGGTGTCCTGTCTCTACTTCCTCCCAGCTTCCCCTCCTCCCTCTCAGAACATGAGACTCAGAAAGTCCTTGGTCACGGTAAACATTACTGAGCAGAAAATGAAAACATTGGTGTTATCAGCGCTGTTCCCAGGCCAAAAGTCAAAACCACAGCACTGCACCGGCTATTAAGAAGGAGAAAAAATGTCTACTGCTGAACCCAGGACATATCCACCCCTTATTCCATACCATTCACGTCATGCTCAGATCCCACATTTTCAATATGCCATCAGTCTTATATATATATACATATATATATATACACATACACATACAGAGGGAGAGAGATCATTCCTTAGCACATGGACCAGTCCCTATAAAGCTGCTGAGTCCATTTGGTCCATGATATCAGGTTACATCTCTTGTAACAGTCTTTCAGAGCAGGAGAGGCTGTGTGCAGTGTTGGATCATTGCCTTTACTGCAGAACTCATCTGGTTTCATCAGAATTCATTCTTTGTTGGGGTGATGGTAGGAGAGAAGTCAGGGCCAGTCGCTGGTGACCTGAAGACATCTAGTTGGTGGGCTATAGAAGTACTACATAGCAGGCACCAGCATACAATTGAGTTCATTGGCTGTTTTTCCCTCAAATCAGATCTGCTTGAGGTACCCATCAGTCTTCCCCATCTTCCCGCATTATCCACCAAGTATATTCGGGTCCCTGAGCAAAAGCAATCCCACAAGTGGTTTTGACTTCACCTGAAGCAGGAATAACCCAGACTATCTTCCCAGCAAATTCTCTATGTGCACCACAGGTACTTTGTCACCTTCTACAGTATGTAGAAGTTCTGACTGGACTGGGCTAGGCTAGCCCTTTTGGCAGATCCTCTGGTGCTGACCAAACAGGTGGCTTTTGGTAAATGTGCATCTCAGTGTTTGAAAGTCCCACCACCCATTGCTCTCAGTGTAGTTTCTAACAGCCCATTGTGCCATTCGATTTTCCCAGAGGCTGGTGTATGGTAGGGGATGTGATATACGTACTCAATGCCATGCTCTTTGGCCCAAATGTCTATAAGGTTATTCCAGAAATGAGTCCCATTGTCTGACTCAATTCTCTCTGGGGTGCTGTGTCGCCACAAAATCTGTTTTTCAAGGCCTAGGACAGTGTTCCGGGCAGTGGCATGGTACACAGAGTATGTTTGCAGCCGTCTGGTGGTTGCTTCCACCATGGTAAGCACATGACGCTTGCTTTGGCAGGTTGTTGGGAGTGTGATATAATCAATCTGCCAGTCCTCCCTGTATTTATGCTTCAGCCATTTCCTCCATACCAAAGAGGCTTTAACCATTTAGCTTGTGTAATTGCAGCACGTTTCACATTCATGAATACCAGGGCAATAGTGTCCATTCTGGAACACCAGAGAGGCACCATCAAAGGATTGGTCTTCAGGTCTTCTCCCTCTGAGTTTAGCAGTACACAGATTAGGAAAAACGAAGTTATGGCAAGTGTGAATGGTCTCGAAAATGTTTTTGCTTCTGATCAAATCCAGCCAAAACTGGTGGCACAAAAGATTCCCGTCTCTGGTAGTTGGGTCAAGGCCTTTTTGTCTGCTGCCTGTCATACCCTGCCACTCCAAAAATGAGACAGGCTCTGCCCCCAGGAAGATGAATGGCTGTCTGCATCAAATCATCAAGAATGTAACCACCAGTCTATTGAAAAAGTTTTGCATGTAAAATACTCAGCTTTGAATACAAAGGCCTGAACTCTTTAAGTCTAAGACGGTTCTGGATTTGGCTGAAGTTCAGAAGCTTGCTTTCTGTCTGTACAAATAAACCCCTGGAAGTCCAGTCAAGACATTCCTAAAACAGAGCTTCTTACAGTTTAAAATTAATAGTCAGTAGTAAGTCAATATGATTTGTTGTTATCTCAACCCTTCGGGCCCCACGTTGGGTACCAAAAAGAACTGTCATGGTTTAAGCCCAGCCGTAACTCATGCAGTTGCTCTCTCACTCCCTCCCCTTCGAGCGATGGGGAGGAGAATAGAAAGACTGTAACTCCCATGGGTTGAGATAAGAACAGTCCAGTAACTAGGGTATAATACAAACCAATGCTGCTACCACCAATAGTAATAATGATAAAGGAAATAACAAGGGAAGAGAATACAACCGCTCACCACCCACTGACGGATACCCAGCCAAACTGAGCAGTGATCTAACCCTTCTGGGTCCCTACCCCCAGTTTTTACATCCTGGGCATTATGTGCTGTGGTATGGAATACCTCTTTGGTCAGTTTGGGTCAGGTGTCCTGTCTCTACTTCCTCCCAGCTTCCCCTCCTCCCTCTCAGAGCATGAAACTCAGAAAGTCCTTGGTCAGAGTAAACATTTGAGCAGTAACTAAAAACATTGGTGTTATCAGCACTGTTCCCAGGCCGAAAGTCAAAACCACAGCACTGCACCAGCTACTAAGCAGGAGAAACAATGACTGCTACTGCTGAGCCCAGGACACCTGCTCAGGTATATGATACTGCATATAGTACCAGCTCCATGATTTCTGACTTGTGAAATCATTGCATTTTGGTTGTCCTTGCTTGGCTTAGTAGCTATGCTATTTTTGAAACATGGAATTCTTGGATGTCACCTTTTGACCCATACATAAAACAGAGGTAACATTTGTGTTCTTTGGTAGCTAGTGCAGCTCACAACATCCTAAATTCTCAAAGCATACACCATACAGTGTTTCTTTATAATATAGTAATGTTGCCAAAGCCATGTTATTCAAGTGTACTCAAATACTTACCTACATTTTCTTTAGTAGTCTTCATCTTATTCTTCAAATGTTTGCTGTGCTTAGAAGAGGAAACATTCATGTTTTCTGAAAGGGGTGGAGTGACTCTGCGCATGGTGCATGCATCCTGTCTGGTCTGCATGGTCCTCCTCGTACACCCAGTTCTCACAGCTAGCCAGCAGTGTGGAATGATGGAACACAGTCATTGATGATATTAATAGCCTATCAATCAAGCATCCTGTTTATTAAGGGGCACTAATTTATAGCAGATGCTAAACTGAGGTTCACAGCCTGCTAATCAGTTTACTTCAGAATAAAGTAGCACAGAACAGGATTGAACCATTCAGGCTCTTTTAATTTATTATTTATTTTATCTTAGTATGTCTAGCCCTACCTCAACCATCCTATCCATGTGTTCTGTACGTTGTACATGCCTTTTGGTAGTTTAGTCCTTTCTCTGAATATTTCTCTGGAATTTGTTCTGTGAGAAAGTTCTGAGAACAAACAAAGGATATAGAATATAGTGGAAGTCTCTATTATTGCTGCTGTGCTGTTCATCTTGCTGGGTTTTGAAAAAGCTGCCGTTATTTGTACCTTAACACAACCTTAGTACATAAGGCTATAATGGAAGTTTGAAGCCACAGAAACCTTCTTCTGCCCTGTAGGTATGATGTTATATAGCACTTTACTGAATGTGTTACATTCCTTCATCTCTAAGTACAGAAGTAACATTGACTAGAGTCACTGAAGCATTTATGTGTCATTTGGAAAAACGCAAGGAACACGGCTGCTGCTGCTCTGTCCTCCATGAGAGCACTTGTGCTTATGAAGGGTGTTGAAAAGGGTGTTCATTTCCTTCTCCTTCTGATTCAGGTTATGAATGTGAATGAAGGCAGTCTGTATGCCAGGATAATGCCTTAAGCCAAAGGCCGACTGTGCTGTGCCTCTTCGGGCATCTCTGCTCCCAGGTGAGGCACCGAGGGAAGAGGCAGTGGAATCATGCTCTCTGGCCCACTTACTCCCACATCTCTAAAAGGGACATCCAATGAGATTGAATAGCAGGCAGTTGAACAGTGACAAAAATAGTACAACCTATATAATTAGCAAATATAACTCTCAGCTACAGGTTACAGGAAAGCCTAAAATGCTTAATAGAATCCAAATGTACATTTGCAACGTACATTTGTAAGAAGACTTCGCTATTAAATTACATAGGATTAAAAAAAATAGAGCAGATATAAAATCTTACATTTCAGACAAGCGGGTGAGTCAGCTGCTGACTGCCTAGGGCTAGGACGAAACTTCCTGTATTAATCAGGTTATTCTATAATTACAAGCTTTCTTGCACCTTCCTCTGAAGCGGGTACTGAGTGCTGTCAGAGAAAGGATACTGGACCAGGCGGACAACAGGTCTGATTGGTATGGCAATTCTTGTTTTTTCTATTCTTTTTTTTTTTTAATTCCCTTGTCACTAATACAGACTGTTGATATGAATAGTGTGCTATTAGAGTGCTACTATGCTTATTTCAGAACGCATACAAATTTGCTTTCTGTTGCTAAGGGTTTGACCTGCTCAAGGACAGGATCATTTGGTGGAAGGGGGAGTGTGGCTAGAAGAGATGAGCAGCAGCAGGGACACAGAAATGCAAGTGACTGTTTAAAGCAAACGTGAATAATTAGAGAAGGAAAATTATATAGCAACCTGTTAATGTCAGTGTTCTGCCTAGAGACAACTCGGGCATATGGTAAAAAAGAAAGTTTTGCTAAATCAGCTCAACCTCCTCAAAAGAGAGAATGATTTAGCAATTGCCCTTCCTTCACAGAGAACTGTTGCTCTAGCCATAAATATGGCAGGCATAAATATGACAGACAAAATTATGTTAATATTGACTGGGATAAATCATTGTTACAATGAAGGGAATAATAGCAAGGAGATGCTGATTTATGGGGCTATTTTATTTAACTAGAGCATGGAAAAAATTGAGGATTCATTGCATTGTAAGGCAGCTGTACCTAAGCTACTTGGTATGCAGTAATTCAGGAGCCAGCCACAGCAGTGTAGCTCGTTCCCTATCTCCTGTCTTGCCCTTTCCAAGTTCTCTCTGCACGAATGTGCAACTGTCACTTGCCAAACCAGGAAGCTTCCTCGCACTGGAAAGGCATACAAGAAGGTACGAATGTGGGTGAGACTACTTAGAAGAGAAGAAGCTCTTGCTCAGTCATTAGCGTTGGGTTGCCTGGAGTTAATTGTTCCCAGGTGGAGTACAAGGGTTCATGTACTGTTTGGGCCATGTAGGACCTCTCCTACAGTAAGGTCAACATTTTGATCTAGTCCCCAGTGTTTTCTCCAAACACAAACTGAATGGGGACGCCATAAAATTCAGAGAAGTATTGCATCCTGAAAGCTGTTATTCTTGTGTGTTTGCATGTGGTTGGAAAGCAAAATAAAACTTCTGAAGCATAGCCTGTAAAAATAAAATAAAATAAAATAATGAAGGTATCCTAACCCAGGGTCACAATGTACAGAGCTGAGAAAATGAAAACATTATTACTCTTACACGCTTCTGGGTATATGTTTCATATGGCATATCAGTATCTCTTTGCATTACAGCATGTAAATGAATCTGTAGAAGAACTGCTTCAGTACAGCAAGGTGCTTCTCCTGGGAGTGTAGAGCAAATGAATTCTTGTAAACAGTTTGTGTGAGAATGATAGCCCCAGTCAGAGCCTGCTTTTTCAAACATCTCTCTTGTAGAACAGTGTGGTCCCTACAGAGTTGGGATTAAAACTACCAGGTTCTGCAAAGCCATGCAGATGGTCGGGAGAGTGGTAGTAGTTTGTAAGAAGCTCTAACTCTTCTCTGCTCACATGCTGGTATCCCAAATGATGCAGAGGGGCTCTGCTTATAAAATAAAACCAGGCTAGTTGATATTCCTTAAAATTGAAAAGGGGAAAAGAGCCTCTGAAACACCAAAAAGGTAGAGGAATCCTGCAGGCTGTATTCTGGGGCCCTAATGGCCACAAGCTTGGAAAAAAAAGTAAGACGGAGGTATCTGATACTCGGTGATGGAACTGGGACCTTTCACAGCAAAGGCTAGGTGAAAACTTCCCCCAGAGCTTCAGTTATGGCATTAAGAAAAAATGTGCTGGAGTTGGGTTGTAGAGCAACAAAAAGGGGTGAGAATTAGCACAATGTATTGATGCTGTTTAGATAACGCAGTTGAAGTACACCAGGTCACCATAGTTTATGTACAGAATTTAAAACAAGTTATCTAATATCTTAATGCTGTGCCAGGAAATGACATATTGATAATGCCTTTCCAGCAGTCATTTATATACTAAGCTGCATGCTGAGGTACACAACATCCAGCACTGAAGAAGCTGTATTTGTCCTTTTGGCTTAATTTCTGTCATATAAATATATTCATGGTTTTCTATAAAGAAAATCAAGTATGAGCCTGTTGTAAAAAGTTCTTGTCTGGATTGTTTGTGGAACAGCAAGGTAATTTGTTTTAGAAAGACAAGATGATGCTACCAACAAAAGCTTACTGAATTTTAATTTTCACTTAGGTTTTAATTGCCCTTCTTACAATAAAATGCTGCTTAATTATACTCAAAATGCTCAGCTCCCAAGTATAATGCTAAAAATCCTCATATTATGTATGTTGTCATATATATGTATAAGCTTAAAGAGAAGAAATAGTTTAACTGAACTCAAGTTAATCTAGTCACTGACAACAGTATGACTCACTGCAATATTTTGAAAGCCATTTGTCTAATGTCCATTAGGATCCTGTGCCGTTCAGCAGAACAACTTCAGTTTAAAATAAACCAATCAAACTGTGTGCCTGTGCAGTTAAATATCACCATGGTAACGGGGATTAAGCACACAAGGTAAAGACCTGCTGACAATGCAGATTATTTCAAGTTTCTTACTCTTACAGTAGTAGCCAAATGAATTTACATTTTCTGTATCAAACATTGGGAGATGTAAAATGAAAGAGATTGAGGTATTTGTATGGCATCCTGTGACTTTATAGAATATTTTCCTTACAAGGGAAATAATTAGCTGGAATTACAAATAGGAACTCAGCAGACAATAATAAGTGTATGCTCATGGGATTTATTTAGAGTTTTGTAATTAAAACCTGGAGAGGCGTATTATTTAGAATATAAATAGCATGGAAAAGCTTTCTCATAGTTTAAGAGATCAAACAGAATGATAATGCCATTTTGCTTTTAATATTTAAGTTAACTTCGATTCACTTGGGCAAGATGGTTATTTGCAGGTTTGCTATAAAATAACATTTCTTAATGCGTAATATAAATATAAAGTTACATTGTTGAGAGATGAACTCATATTTACTTAAGACATAGGATGAAGCTTTAATCTTAGTGTATTTCTACTTATCTCTGGCTCTATTCCTAGCTTTTTCTTGTGTATTTATGAGAAATACTGAGATGCAAATCTGCTGGAGTTTTCAGCTTTTTTAGGGTTGATTTGTTTTTCTTTTTTCAGAGTGGTTTTTGATTTGGTTGCAGTAGAGCTATTACAGTTGTGGAACTATTACTACAACTTATGGTTGCAGGCAGCTGAAACACCTGATCTAAATTGGGAGCCTTATTCCCTACCTTTGGTATATCAACAAATGTTTAGTGTGATCAGAGGATGTTGTAGTAATGGGCTCTTCTGTCCAAGAAATGCCTGATGATGGCTCTGGGCTCTGCTGATTTTCTCCATGGGATGAAATTTATGAGGACGTCTTGTGTCACTCTTTTCTGTCAACCTGCAGGAAGTGGACATGCGCTGCCATCAGTGTACAAACAATTTGCAGCCGTTCACCCTGTATTAGCCAGATAGTCTCTGTAGCACCTCTGCTTTCCGAATATTTGGTCAATATTTCAAGTTCATAAGATATTGAGATCAAGGTGCATGTTTCCCACCAGTGCTTACTGGTTGGTCTTGGGATCATGTTGTTCTCATTCTTTGTGGCAGGATGGACTTTCCACCCTTGTAGAGCAGATCTGTTACTTGGAAAACATTTTAAGAAAATGTAGTGTTATATGGGTCCATAACTGCACCTTTTCTGTGGGAATCAGAGCTTGCCAAACCTGAGTCCATTTTGGTGTCTGGTTTTGATTATGGGAGTCTATACAGTCTTTGAGGCTTTTGAGTCCCTCTTCATTTCAAGCATAAGCTTAGATCTCTCTGTGTAAATAGACAGGTTTCTTAGCTCTGTTCTTACAAAAATACATTGCTTCAGTTTTACTAGCTCTCTGACATCCAGTTTTGTCAGCTTTAAGTTAAAATGTCTTCCTTGCACATTGAGGTGCAGTTCATTTTTTCACATCTTAAAATGAAAAGTCTTTGTTAAAGATTCATGATAAATACTGCAGTTGTAGCGAAAAATCATTGCATTTGGTGGGTTCCTAAAGAAGGAGATGAATACTGAGCACATTTTGTAGGAAAAAGTGTAGAAAGTATCTGTTTATGGTGGCACTCTTTCATCATATAATGATACAGAAGTTAAGTTAAAGTTATCTCCTGGTGTAAGCATCCAGCAAATGTAAAAGGAAGAAGTAGTGAAATATTGATGAAACATAAGTCAGGGGTATATGGGAGAAGTTTCTTACGAAACAGCTTGCAAGAGGCAAGAGGCATTTTCTTAGGCTGTATTAGACAGTGCTGTCCTTGGGGTGATAAGGTGGGAATAGCATTTTACCTGTAGTCTAAAGAGGTACTTCATGTTTCTTTCCCCTTTTTTACGGCATTTATAATCCCTTTTG
Organism: Brotogeris chrysoptera; assembly: GCA_030323915.1. Lineage (NCBI taxonomy): Eukaryota > Metazoa > Chordata > Aves > Psittaciformes > Psittacidae > Brotogeris > Brotogeris chrysoptera. Next base: position 5,368 of record JARCZZ010039069.1, on the reverse strand, counting down.
CACAGCGTTTTTGTTTTCTGCTGGTCTTACTGTTTTTGTTTAATCCAGTTAGTGCCTTGAGCTGGACAACAGAGGCTTGGCCAAAAGCCACACTGATAAAACACATTTTGTTCTGGGCCACAAGGGTCTGATAGTAATGGCATTTAGAGATTTTGTTGGATGATTCCTTTGCTAGCATCCCATTAAAATGCAGTTCCACCCTTTTAACAGCATACTAGGGAATACGAGCTAATGGTCTCCTTTAGAAAAGGAAACCGTATAAAGATTTGCTCAACATCAGTGTTGCACTGAAAACTTGCAACTTTCCAGTTGGGAATCTTTTTAGTTAAAACTGAAAAATATGGGTTTCTGTACCTTCAGATATGGGCCAGAATTGTGGCTGGGTCTTGAAAAGTACTTGGCTCCCCAGAGTGTCACACAGTCAGCAGCCAGAAGTTTCCAAAGGCATTGAACAATGCCTGGACAGAGGAATCCAAGCATCAGTACCCTCAAACTCTGCTAAAACCAGTCCTGTTAGTTTCTCCAACTATAATTAATTAAAGCAAGTGCAAGCTAATGGGCAGATCATAGGACCAGCTGCTTTTGTGGCATGAGCCTTCAGGCGTGCAGTTCCTGAAGGAGGAACCTTATCACCTGAACATAATGTGTAATTGCTGCACAGCTGCTTTTTCAGCCATGGCTCTGTGACTTGCATAGGCAATTGAGCCCTGCACCGAAAGCCTGGGCAGCATTAGGACCAGAGACAGGACAAGGCTTTCTGTAGAGCTGCTTAGTTGGATTGGCTTGTTTCTTTTCCATAAGCAGCTTCCCCTGCAAGCTATACTCAGAATCAGCTGGTGTTTTCCTGACATCCTTAGAAACAAAGGATATCACAACTCCACACACTCAGGAACTGGCAGCTTAAAACAAGTTAGCCAGGCAGCACTTAGCTTACTGTTACTGTTATTTGATTCTGTGCTCAAATTTAAATTACTGACCAGCTGAACCGCTAGATGAGTTTGCTCAAAAAAGCATGAGTCTGGTGGCTGTTTTTTTTTTTTGTTTCTTTGGGTTTATTCTACAGGAGCACATGATGTCTGCCACATAACATTGGGGTTCTCACGTGCTTGGTGGTTATATTTTAATTAGCAGATGCTAGAAAGCCATTGGCTTTATTCTCATTTTTGATTGCAATGAGGAAGTACAGTAAGATTAAGAGAATTTTTCAAGGAGGGGTTTAGTGCACCCTCTCCTTCCCAGATCTGTGACTAAACAGAAGAATGGTATGTGATTTTTTTTCAGTTCAGTGAAAAATCAAAAAGCTAACCAATCCACATGTTACCGGGATTAGTGTGCCATCTTTGAAAGTCATAATGATATTTTCATGTAACTGTTGATGTTAGAAAGGAATTTTCAGTGGTCTTCGGCCAGATTTACATAGAATGCAGCACAGATGCTTCTGCTGCATGGAAGAGAAACCTAATATATGTTTGCACTGGCCAACCAGTGTAATATTCGCTATGGAGCTTCTAAGTAACTTGGACTGCCTGCCATTCTCAGGCTGTCATAAAGCTCAGCATGGACTATCTGAAAATTTATTTGCCTTCTCAAGCAAGTTTAACAACTCAAACTGATCTCCCTGGCTGCTACTGGCACCTGATTTTGCTGCTTCAAAATTACTTTGGTATATCTGTTCAAGACAGCGGGTGCAGGCGGTCTAATGGCTACATGATCCTACTTTCAATGAATCTGACAATCATTTTTACTGGAGAGCTAAGTGTGAATGTATATGAAGCTAAGGAGGATTCTTAGCAGAGAAAGCCAGGTGTGTTTCATTCCTTATGAAAGTACCAGCTTCATGATTCAGCATGATGATATAGAGTTGTGTGAGTTGTGTGCACACATATATGTACATATATACGTGGATATACATCTCCCTCATTTGTACAATAATTCTTGCTGATACTAAGACAAGAATTGTAAAATGTGTGTTGCATTTTTAAAGAAGATATGTTTAATTATCTGTGTTTATATTCTAGTTTATAAAGTCTCAAATCTTACAGTGATGTTGCATGCACCTAGAAACTGGGCAAAATTAGCTGTATAACTGCTACCACTAAAGACATAGCAAAAAAAGCAACAAATGTGAAAGGACGGACCAATATAGAAAGCTTTTTGAAAATCAGAAGCTAGAGTGCAGGAGTGAGATTTGCATAAATTCAGCCTGAGTTAGTTCTTACAAGAAAATTGTTAGCACACCTTGCAAGTGGCTCTTTGTCCATAAAGAAGAAGAATGGGAATCTCTGTGTAAAGAGTATATATCAACACAGAAAAATTCAAAGATGCGATTGGGAATTACTAACAAAATCTTCCCAATGATCTAGAAGTATGTGTTCAGAATCACTGAGGAGAGGAATCTTGATTTATTAGCTGTATTTCTGAGAGACATCCATGTGTTGTCATTTGGGCATGTCACTGGCAAATGCCATTGTGGAGATAGGGAAGTAATGTTAATTGTGGCTAAATGTTTCGGGGCAAGGGGGGATTCAAACTGTAACAAATGTAAAAAATACTGTTAGGCTGACTATGGGAGGGAACAAATCACCGTAAGAGGAGAGACTAGAAGACATACATTTTTCTAATCCAGCAAAACTAAGATGAGGAGGGAACAAACTCTAGAAAGAAATGAGAAGTATTTAAAGCAAAATGTATTTTGTGGCAAACAACTAAAGGGAGTATACGTTTAGGTTGCAAGGGAGAAGACCCTTAAAGTAATGAAGTTAGTTTCCAAGCTTTCAGTAATAGAGCTGGATTGAATAATCCAAACTGAGTTTACTGAATAATCTGAATAATCCAAGATGGTCATTGGCAAATATTTAAAGGAGTTAATATGATACAAATCATATGATACAGTGTAAAATAGCACAGGTTTGGAGATGACTGTAAGCTGGATCCTTTCTGTTCCTATTTTCCTGTGAGTCAAGTGGCACTTTACTTGTTTCTTTAGCACGTAGATCACGAAATCTGAGCAACACGTTTGCAAACCAGACTTTAATCCACTCTATACCCTTGGAATCTTTTGTAGATATTAATGAAACACATTTAATTATCACTTTTAGACAGATTACTCAAGGTAATTTAGATCACCACTTAAAAAATGGAATAAAGATCAGGGGTTTAAGTAAGGATATGGATAATAAAAGTACTTAAATGATATGATTTTCAGGGAAATTATATGATTTGACCAGGCTTTTAGATAAGGGTACAAACACTGTTTTCTAAATGTTGTCACAGAATGATGAGTTATAACTCTTTTTTTTTTTTTTTTTTTTTAAAATGCTTTCATTGAAAGATAGGAGAGGAAATATTATTTCCTTAAGTGCTTGTACATGATAGCAACAAAATGTTTTTCTTTTTCTGGAAAACACACATCATCATCAATTTATTACAATGAAAACCATGGAAGCTGGCTTCAAATATAAGGACAAGCTAAAGGAATATTTCTTTCTGGCACTTTTGAGTTTTATACTGTTGTGTGATAATAACCGGGATAAGTTATTAATTTCATCTGGATATATTGGCTGTCCTTTTCTGCCCACCTATATCAAAAAGTAATTGCTACTATCTGATACCGTTTTTTTTTTGAAGCACCATTTAGGGAATCCAGTTGCTTGTGTGAACTTCAGCTTAACTATAGTAAATCTATTAAGCAATGTAAGGGCTGTGATGTTTTTGAGTGAGTAGATTTACTGCCAATAATATAAATGGTAGTGCTTTGGAAATGTGCTAGTTTGACAGATCTTCAGAAACTCAGAAAACAACAATTTGAATTCATTTGGCATGTATACAGCACAGGATGCCAAAGCCTCCATAATTCAGGCATCTTCTGTAATAATAAAGATCTTTCATCTAATGCTGCAATGTTGCTTTCACGCAGGTTGTTGGGTTTGCAGTTTGGTGGACTTTTTTTTTGTTTTAAAGATCGACTTTTATTTTCAGTGTTCTGTATCAATAGCACACTTTTCTTGGCAGTTGGAGACAACGGTTTCCATGACCAGGCTCACCAGCAACTTGTGATGTTGCAGCAGAGGCCCTACACTACCTACCACAACTACCAAGGAAGAGCTGCTCTAAGAACATATTTCAAGGAAGTGTAGGTGTAAAGTAGTGTCAGCCAAGTGATGGTATTGGAGCAAGACAAGCTATGTATGGTCAGCATGTTCTGTTGTACATTTTACTTGCTGCACTCGAACAACTAGGCCAATGTCTTATTTAAATCCTTATCCTAATGTATAGAATACTAAGAGTTCTTAGACATTTTCATTCTTATCCCATACACTTTATATGTTATTGTTTCAATTAAAGTAGCACAACTGAAAGGAACCTGCTCAGTAAGGTTCCATGGGATATAGCCCTAGAGGGCAGGGGGGCCCAAGGCTGTTGCTTGATATTCAAGGATCACCTGTTGCAAGCTCAGGAGCAATACATCCCAACTAGAAGGAAGTGCAGCAGGAGGGCCAGGAGACTTCCTTGATGAATAAGGAGCCGCTGAAGAGCTGGCAAGTGAAGTTGCTTAGCCACTCTCCATCATATTTGAAAAATCATGCCAGTCAGGTAAAGTTCCCAATGACTGGAAAAAGGGACATATCATTCCCATTTTCAAGAAGGAGAAAATGGATGACCCAAGGAACTACAGAGCAGTCAGCCTCACCTCTGTGCCTGGCAAAATCTTGGAGCAGATTCTCCTGGAAGGCATGCTGAGGCGCCTGAAAAACAACAAGGTGGTTGGTGACAGCCAGCATGGCTTCACTAAGGGGAAATCCTGCCTGACCAATCTGGTAACCTTCTATGATGGAGCTATGGAACTGTTGGACAGGATAGAGCAGTTGATGTCATCTACCTGGCCATGTGCAAAGCATTCAACACTGTCCCACATGGCATCCTTGACTCTAAGTTGGAGAGACATCAATTTGATAGGTGACCACTCAGTGGATAAAGAACTGGCTGGATGGCCACGTGCAAAGCGTAGTGCTCAATGGCGCTATGTCCAGCTGGAGACCAGTAACGAGTGGTGTCCCTCAGAGATCAATGTTGGGACCGGTTTTGTTCAAAATCTTTGTCAGTAACATGGACAATAATATTGAGTGTGCCCTCAGCAAGTTTGCCAATGACACCAAGCTGTGTGATTCTGTTGATACACTGGAGGGAAGGGATGCCATCCAGAGGGATCTTGAGATGCTTGTGAGGTGGGCTGATGCCAATCTGATGAAGTTTAACCCTGACAAGTGCAAGGTCCTACAGCTGGGTTGGGCCAATCCCAGGCACAGCTCCAGGTTGGGCAGAGAAGAGATTGAGAGCAGCCCTGTGGAGAAGGACTTGGGGGTGTTGG
>JARCZZ010039068.1:0-13371 GCA_030323915.1 Brotogeris chrysoptera | reverse complement strand
CAACCCATTCCAGTGCCTCACCACCCTTACAGTAAAGAATTTCTTCTTTATATCCAATCTAAACTTCCCCTGTTTAATTTTGAACCTGTTACCCTTGGTCCTATCACCACAGTCCCTAATGAAAAGTCCCTCCCCGACATCCCTATAGGCTCCCTTCAGGTACTGGAAGGTTGCTATGAGGTCTCCATGCAGCCTTCTCTTCTCCAGGCTGAACAGCCCCAACTTTCTTATCCTGTCTTCATACGGGAGGTGCTCCAGTCCCCTGACTATGCTCGTGGCCCTCCTCTGGACTTGTTCCAACAGTTCCATGTCCTTCTTATGTTGAGATGCTGAAGAATAACTTTTCTAGCAAATTATGTTATGCTAACAGGGTGTTGTAGCAGTTCCACACTAATGTCTAACCTGTGCCAACAAAGAACAGGAACACTAGCAACTGATAGCTATGTGAGGTGTTCCTTTAGCTCAGGTGTTAATGACTGAATTTTTTTTTTTTTTTTCTGAAAGTCAAATAGGTAATTCCTGCTGAGCCCAATACAGGTATGCATGCAGCCAGCAGCTGCTCACTTGCTGTACTACACTTAGACATCTTTTTACATGCTGTACTCTTCGCATATGTGCAATAAATGTTACAGAAACATAGACTCCTGACAGCAGCAGGCAAGACCCTTTCCTGCATCAGGGCCACACTCCCTACAGGAAAGTGGATGGTCCATGTGCATCAGCAGAATCTCCAGCGTGACTTGGATTGGTTATTAATCATCTTTGCTTTGAATCTTAAAAAAGACTTAGGGTCAGCAATGCCATATGAATCTGTAAGCATTCAGAACCTATACAGGTTGTCTGGGATGCAAGGTTACAGTGAATATATGCCTGAATATGTGCCCGTGCTGTGTATCTCAGAGAGATGTGAGCATGAGCCGGGAAGTGCAGTAACATGTCAAGTGGCTGACTATCTAAAGGAATTCAACACAGCCAACATACTGATGAAGTCTCCTGAATTATGGCTGGCCAGTGCACAGTTACTGAGAGCTATCCCAAGTACAGGAGATGATTAGTTTTGTCCTGTTAAAGCTACTCCTCAGGTAAGCGTCCACTTCCATTGATGAACCTGGAGGTTATCTCCAGAGGACTGAGATCATTTCACTTATTTCTTTGTAAAGCATAGCTACGAAAGGAAGAAAACACGTTAGAGACCTATCCTTCTACTTACATCTTTACAGTATCTTAATAAGTCAATTACTCAGGCACAGAAAACAGAATGATTTTAATTTTCTGCTTTAGGATTTTAAAACCTGAGTTGTTCCCCACACTCTAAGCAAAAGGCTCTATGATCAATGTTGAAAGAATTACCAAATACCCTCCATACACACAAGGTTTACTTCAAAATTACTATCCAAATAAATAGGCCAGAGGGACTCTACAGGCAACGTAGTATTCAGTGCTTCTGGCAGAATTATTGATGGATCTCACAGTAGTTGGATGAGAGTTCTTTTTTTTGACTCTGTGTTGTAATAAAGAGCCATAGATTCAGTAGCACATCTATCCTTTTAAATAAAATAATGCATTACTTCTGAAAATGTTATTCTCTATGTCCATATGTATAGGAAGCAAGTTCTATATTTGCATTTCAGATATGATTGAAGCGATTCCTGTGTGTACTATCATCAATATGCCCACACCAGCATGCACAAGTGCATGCAGATGTAGTAAAGATGTTTTAAGATAAGAGGCATATTACTAATGTATTGCTAGTAACAACTTTGTCTCCTAATGTCATTTGTGTAATGCTCATATTTAAATCATGCATTTAGTTTTCCATTGCAATTAAACTGCGTGGCTGTTTAAATGCAAAATGGCACAGTGTTAATGCTCAGCACTATTTATCAAAATGTGCCTAGGCATGTTTAGCTGTTAAGTGCTTAAGTATTGCACTTAATAATTGTAATGTGCTACCCAGAGTTTAATCAGAGCTAAAATCTTGAGTGTGGACTCTGATTTTGATTAGTGGCATTTACACATTGGGGCAGAGACATTTTGTATTAAATGATCTGTATTTTAACTCCATTTGGTATAAAGGTAGAATCTTTTTTCCTTGCATGAAAACTTGTCAATCATATAAGTATTGATTATATTTGTTGCTTTAATGAAGTAAAAGTGGATTTCTGGCTAATGCAGTGGAAAGTATACAATAGAGTCCTGCCATCATAAATCACTTTGTGATGAATGCAACAATTTTTTATTGGATGTCACCTAAGTTAGAAGCAAAATCAATTCAAATGAAATCACAAAGCTGCTGTGTATATCAGGAAACTGCAAGGAATTAATACACTTACATATTTGCTCTCCATGCATGCCTAAATTGAATATTAACCGTTTGCATGAAGATGTGTTGCATTGCAGCCAGTTAAAATTTTTTTATGCCAGACAGTCCAGGTACCTGGTCAATAGAGACTGGCTGGAGTTTGCAGTTAAAAAAGCAAACTGCATCATGTCAGCTAAAGAATGTGTGGATAGTGGCTTTCCATACAGAAACCAGGAACCAGTTTTGAAAAGATGATGAATTTCTCTACAGTTAAATTGCTTCTTTTGGCAAGAAAGTTATGAACTTTTAAATATTTTTTTCATGTTGTTTACATTAATAGCCACAAAGCAAAACTGCTGCAGTGGGTGTCGCTGAAGCCATTTCTGCTTCCTTTGTATCTCAAGTTCAGAGTCTGCTATCTCATTATTATGCTTGTTGAGCAAATTCTAAAATACAGGAATACTTTCCTTCTTTTGATGTGATGGAACCTGGCAGAAGGATATATTGCTCAGAGTCTTAGAATGATGGGTCTTAAACATCTTTTTTCCAATAAAGCCAGTAGCAGTTCTCTGAAACTGATGCAGTCATGAGGCAAAAGCTAAAAAGCACTGTTTCTTCTGATACCTTTTTTCCTTTGGGAAAAATAAATGGACGTTTAGAGTTCAATCCTTCCAAGGAAAAGGGTCATCATTACCTTTTCTTTCCCCCTTTATCTTCTTTTAAGTTGTAAGTAATTGATGCAAATTCTCAAAAAAAGTGTGCTTCTTACAAGATTTTAGTGCTTCTGGCTTGAAATTACCTGAAATTTCTTTTCCCCACTTGGACTCAGGACTGCAGAAGAGATTATCCAGTTAGAAAAGTAGCAAGATAGAAGAGCAGATGTGTGTGACCATTTTATATCCTCCTCGATCTTAAGGTTAGTTCATACACCAAATCACTGGTGAATGACAATAGGCCAAAGAATGGGAAACCTCAGAGCAAAACATCAATAAAAAAGTTAAAAGCACCATCTCTTCAGAAGCAGAAATGCTACTTAGTGTGAAGCTCTAATGGAGAAGACTTCCTCTAATATTTATGAGCAGCTATTATGCAGAGGATGCCCCTAGGTTCCTAGATATTCAAGTGGGAGTCAATTTATGCTGTGCTCTGTTTTAGCACCATGACACAATTTATCATTATTAAGGATGAAAATTCATTCTCAGTTGTGCTGAGTTCACAATGGACAATGTGGCTCCGTTCTCTGTATTGCTGAACACTGGAACAAAATTAAACACCTGATCATTTCCATGCTGTTTTTCCTAAACTTGTTGAAAACAAAGGTAAAGGGGTATTATTACAAAGGCTTCATACTCAAAACTAATACTTTTTGACTGAGAGAAGCCTGAGGAAAACACCAATCTCATCAATCAGCTTTCAGCTTTATTTTTTTCAGTGTCTTCAGTAACTTGCAAGTGGCTCGCAGCTCAGCCACCTCATACTTACAGCTGCTGCCCCTGCTGATGAGAAGTCAATAGCTTGCAGTATGTAGATTGTCAGAACTTAATTCCAGGTTTATCTATCAGTAATATTGTAGACCTTCTAAACTACCTAGTTGGTTAGCAAAAGGTCTCTGAACAGATATCATTCTGAAGTGCTGTGTTCAAAGGATAAGCTGTAAACTAAATGCAAGTAATAATTATAATGTCAAATAGATTAAGAGTGAGTCAGTTCCTGGCCATAGAACTAAAGAACATGTTTAACGGGTTAGTGATCTAAATTTAAGAGCATGAACTCAGTCAAATGGACTAAATTTAAGTCTTTTCCTGGGTTCTGCAGTTAAATGTAATTAAACTATACAGTAGGCACATCAGGAATTAAATAAGTCAAGAAGTCAACCCACTTTTTTCTTCCTGTTATTTATGAGTTAAGGTCAAGTCATGTACAAGGGACATTGGGAACAAAATCCAGCCTTTATTTACACCAGTGTAGCTCCATTTGGCCCTAAGCCTAAAATGCCAGGAAGAAAAAACAGAGTAATTTTTCATCGAACTGTGGACCCATAGGCACCATAATAACAACGAAATGGGAAGAAGCAATATAAAATTAGATAAAGAAAACCTTAAAGCCATTCCCAGATGAACTGCAAGGTCCCTTCCAACCCAAACCATTCTGTGATCCCATGACTCTGTGATTCCAGAGACAGCTCTGGTGCAGTCTTACCCAGCCCCAGGCATGCCACTGTCAAGGGCAGTTTTCATGCTGCCAAAAGCACAACAACTTCTCCATGGTTGTGAAGTGTGGAGTGTCTGTTGGGACAGAAGAGCCTTTGGGGTAGCCACCAGCCAAAGTGGCACATTGTGGATGCATTTCCCAAGAGAAATAGTCTGGGAGGCTAAGGAGCCCCTGGGGCTTGGGGCAGCCCAGGCCCCTGGCTCTAGCATAGCCCCTTGCTCCGCCAGCCAACTCCAGGTAAGCCAGCATCCATGTTTGAGCAGTCTATTCTGAGTTGGCCTTCCCAGTGGTGGTAGACCTGTTATGACTTGTCACCTGCTGATGACAGGGGTCCATCCTGGGGACACCAGCCCTGGGTGATGGAGGGGTGGCAAGGATGAGGGAGTGGAGCGGGGGGCTCATGGCCAGCTCCGTTCCCCACCAGGATACCAATCGCTTATCGCTCCAGGTGCTGGAGGATATGCCACTACAGGTGCCAGCAGCAGTGCTACAGCCGGAGGAGGTGAGGCTGAGGTGCAGATGACAGCAGGGGGTAACATATGTTCCAGGCACCACAAGGATGCCCTGGGGACCCTGGCTCTGGTCAAGAAGTAGTAGATCATACTCACTGCTGGCTCTGTTCCCCACCAGATCGCCAATCTAATCTCAGAGAAATATTGATACTTCTGCAAGTGTCCTCCCATGGAGGGGTGTCCTGGCTATCGGCTGCTGCCTACCCTATGATCTGTCATCACAGGTCTACCATTAGTGGGAAGGCCAACTTAGAATCATAGAATCATAGAATAGTTAGGGTTGGAAAGGACCTTAAGATCATCTAGTTCCAGCCCCCTGCCATGTGTGAGGGACACCTAAAAACCATGTCACCCAAGGCTCTGTCCAACCTGGCCTTGAACAGCACCAGGGATGGAGCACTCACAGCTTTCTTGGGCAGCCCATTCCAGTGCTTCACCACCCCCAGCAAGAAAGAACTTCTTCCTTATCTTCAATCTAAACTTCCCCTGTTTATGTTTTAACCTGTTATCCCTTGTCCTATCACTACAGTCCCCAATGAAGAGTGCCTTCACAGCATCCTGTCTCACATAAAAACAGCCCTTTGACTGTGGCCTGCTGGGGGCTGGTGTAGGCTGCACCAGAGCTGCCTCTGGAATCATAGAGTCATAGGATCACAGAAAGGTTTGGAAGGGATCTTAAAGTTCATCTAGTTACAATCCCATGCCACAGGCAGGAACACTTTCCAAAAGACCAAGTCGCTCAAAGCTCTGCCCATTCCTGGGAACAGGGGCACATGGTGGGGCTGAGAAATACCCATTAGAGGGGATTTCTGCACAGTATGTTTCACTCTTCCAAATCAAGTCATTCCTTTCTCGAGCTCAGCAACATGTGCCGAAGAGTCATGGCACAGGACATCAAGGAGCACAACCTGGTCAGTCTGTGATTATGATTATAGTGTGTTTGTTTGCTACAAAAATGCATCATACATCTATGAAGTGTCAAGACCTTCACATCCTGTAGTGCCCTGGAAGCAAAGATGATAGTGTCTGGGTAAACACATCCTGCCTCCCGATGCAAAATTCTCCTTTTTCTATGGGTGAGACAGAACATGAGATGGTGAGAAGAAGATGTTAGAACATCAGAAGGAACTTGGAGCAGTGAGTGCTACTGGAATCTCCCTGTCACATTCCACATTAAACATTATCAATCTCGTGTGCATGTTCCCTCACTAACACCTTAGTTTCCACAAAAATATTATAGGTATTGTTTGTAAGCCCTCCAGTAATATTTAGTTTTATAAAGCACTTCAAAAACACTTGAAAGAACCTGCCCTGAAAATATTCCTCATGCTGGGAATACACTGAGCAATCATCTCAGTTTGGTTTTCTTTAGCTAAAAGGATGAAGAAAGAAGCAGCAGCATCTGGCTGCTCTGGGAGCCAGCTGTGCCCAGTAGTGTGGCTGTGACTGGGATGTGAGACTGAGCAGGGGCCTTCGGGGCAGCCAAGCTCCTGCACCCAGGTCTGATTTGGGAACATGGGAGAGGAACAAAGAGAGGTTTGTACCCATCCCATTGCTGCTGGGAGAATGGCACTGGGCAGGGTTAGTGGGACAAATCCAATTTAAACCTCTAGTCCTTCACCTTAGGGATGAGTGGATGGATGAATTATCTCCTTTGCATCAACACCCAGTTCTATGATGTCATTGCATGTCATAATCATCCTCTATCTCAAAGTTATTTCCCAACCTAGTTGATTCTGTGATTCTAAAGAATTCAGCATGAAAGCTGGCAATCCCTGCAAAGCAGTTCTAAAGGACAGGCGTGGTACAACATTTATCAACATGAAACACATTGTAAAGATCCTACATGTATGCAAAAGACTGCATATAACTCTTCCAGAACAAGCAATTTTAAAGCAGGAATACTTAATGTACAGTGAAATACAACTAATGCAGCTCTCATCACATGGTGGTTCTGTTCTCCTTTATGAAAAAGAAAAACAGCAGTCTGGGCAAGTACTGATGAGTACTGAGTACTGAGCCTAATGATTTACCTGCCTTAGCTATGGCAGCTCATTACTTATCCCAGTTGTGGGCAATCAGGTGATTAGGTGTGGCTCTTACAAAAGATCTGGGTAGGGCATTTGCTGATATCTTTGTTTCAGGGAGAATATGGTACAGGTCATAGTAGAAAAAAGGATGAAGAGGGTCTCTGATGCAGAAGCTGTGTTGGTGTTTTATTGGCTTAGTAGATGAGTGTTATTAATGTTTGCGGAAAGAAGTGTTATGGGTTGCAATAATTGTTCTCTGTTGTGGGCACTGGAGCTTTTCCAGTGGGCTTTGCTGGGTACAGCACTGACGTAATGCAGCACAGGGGATTTCAGAGGCTACAGGGAGCAGCCTATGCTTTGTGGATGGGGTCTCATGGGATTGTCCGTTGGTGTGGTCTCACCTTTCTGTTGTCCTGTTAGCTTCTCTGTGGGCAAACATTTAGGGTTTTTCTGTGGTGAAGTTGTTGACTCTTCCTTTCTATCCAAAATATCTCTTCATAGCACATGGTTCTATCAGAAATATAATTATTCATGTATAAGGAATCAAATTTATTGAGAGGATGTCTCATGGTTTAAGCCCAGCTGGTAACTCAGAACCATGCAGCCGCTTGCTCATTCCCCCACCCCTTCCTCCCCCTGCTCCCGGAGGGATGGGGAGGAGAATCGAAAGAACGTAACTCCCATGGGTTGAGATAAGAACATCCCAGTAACTAAGGTATAACACAAACCACTACTGCTACCACCAATAATAATAATGAGAAGGGAAGTAACAAGGGAAGGGAATACAACTGCTCACCATCTGCCGACTGATACCCAGTCTGACTCGAGCAGTGATCTAGCCCTTCCAGGTAACTATACTCAGTTTATACACTAGGCATGACGTGCTGTGGTATGGAATACCCCTTTGGTTAGTTTGAGTCAGGTGTCCTATCTCTGCTTCCTCCTGGCTTCCCCACCTCCCTGGCAAAGCATGAGACTCAGAAAGTCCTTGGTCAGAGCAAACACTACTCTGCAACAACTGAAAACATCGGTGTTATCAGCATTGGTCCCAGGCTGAAAGTCAAAACACAGCACTGCACCAGCTACTAAAGAGAAAAATGACTGCTACTTCTGACTCCAGGGCAGGATAATATAAACTGGCATGTTTGAACAGTCTGGTTGGATCTCTCTCTGCCTCCCAGTAGACACAAGGATTCTTATATATCTTGTAGTAATGGGGTAGCCTGCCATCCTTTTTTCTGAATTTCCTGTGGTGCCTGAAATAGCTGTTCAATGCAAGTGTTAAATATATTTGAAGAAAGTGACTGAAATGGCTTGTTTGTTGATATCTGCAGTACTATGTGATATTCTGGTATATCTGTCCAAGTTGTGTTTGAGACCTTCAGTTTTAATATTGTAATATTTTCAAGAAGGGGAAAATGGAAGACCCGGGGAATTACAGACCAGTCAGTCTCACTTCTGTGCCTGGCAAAATCTTGGAGCATATTCTCCTGGAAAGCATGCTAAGGCACATGAAAAACAATGAGGTAGTTGGTGACAGCCAGCATGGCTTCACTAAGGGGAAATCCTGCCTCACCAACCTGAAGGCCTTCTATGGTGGGGCTATGGAACTGATGGACAGGGTAGAGCAGTTGATGTCACCTACCTGGACTTGTGCAAAGCGTTCGACACTGTCCTGCTTGACATCCTTGTCTCTAAGTTGGAGAGACATCAATTTGACAGATGGACCACTCAGTGGATAAAGAACTGGCTGGATGGCTGCATGGAAAGAGTTGTGCTCAATGGCTCAATGTCCAGCTGGAGACCAGCAACGCATGGTGTCCCTCAAGGATCGGTGTTGGGACCGGTCTTGTTCAACATCTTTGTTGGTGACATGGACAGTGGGATTGAGTACACTCTCAGCATATTTGCCAACAACACCAGGTTAGGTGGCTTGGTTGATACATTGGAGGGTAGGAATGCAATCCAGATGGAACTTGCCACACATGAGAGTTGGGCCAATGCCAACCTTATGCAGTTCAACTAAGTCAAGCGCAAGATCCTACACCTTGGTCAGAGCAATCCCAGGCACAGCTAGAGGTTGGGCAGAGAAGAGATTCAGAGCAGCCCTGCAGAGAAGGACCTGGCAGTGTTGGTCAATGAAAAAACGAACATGAGGCGGCAGTGTGTGCTTGCAGCCCAGAAAGCTGACCGTGTCCTGGGCTGCATCAAAAGGAGTATGACCAGCAGGTTGACGGAGGTGATCCTGCCCCTCTACTCTGCTCTCATGAGACCTTACTTGGAGCACTGTGTGCAGTTCTGGTGTCCTCAATATAAAAAGGACATGGAGCTGTTGGAGCAAGTCCAGAGGAGGCCACAGAGATAAGAGGGCTTGACCACCTCCTGTATTAAGATAGGCTGAGAAAATTTGGGCTGCTCAGCCTTGAGAAGAGAAGCTGTGCAGAGACCTCATAGCAGCCTTCCAGTATCTGAAAGGGGCCTTCAAAGGATGCTGGAGAGGGACTCTTCATCAGATGAATATGATGATAATGATGATATGACAAGGGGTAACAGGTTAAAACTTAAACGGGAGAATTTTAGGTTAGATCTAAGGAAAAATTTCTTCACTGTTAGGGCGGTGTGGCATGGGAATGCATTGCCCAAAGAAGTTGTGAATGCTCCATTCCTGTCAATGTTCAAGGTCAGGTTGAACAGAGCCTTGGGTGACATGGTTTAGTGTGAGGCATCCCTGCCCATGGCAGGAGGCTTGGAACTAGATGATCTTAAGGTAACTTTCAGCTCTAAGTATTCTATGATGCTATGCTAGCCAGGTCTTTCAGATGAAACTAGAATAAAAGCAGTGCCATACAGTGACAGGATGACCTTCCGAGGACCCTGGCTTACTTGAGGCATTACCGTGTCGTGGTTTGTTAGTGATATCTTAGTTTTTATGTAAATTTTGCATAGTTATATTGATGTATTTTCTTAGACTTTCATACCTAAACAATAACTTCTCAATGAAGCGTAAGATTCATGATGCTGAATAACTGTTGACCTCTTGGATACATTGCTTGCAAGCTCTTACTATTTTATGTAATTCTGAAGTGGTTTTGGGCTGTCTTGATTGCTTTTGCGGCTGACTGCTAAATTATTCTGTATATGCATGTTTGTTTTCCCAGTGTAAAATGGTATCAGTCTCAACTGAGTAACGTATCTACTTTTTCCTTTTTTTTTTCTTTTTTCGTCGCCTTAAGGGGGTGTGATAAAAATTAGGTCAAATGCTGTAACTGCAAACAATGAGTAAAAAAAAGGGAAATGAAGTTTAGCTTCTGTAAGCATGGAGTAAATGCAATTTTACTGCTGGTACTGAGGAAGACATAGTGTTTTGTATGATGTTTGTGAATTTTTTTATTATTTTTTTTCCCAAAACGAAGTTGCTGATACAATAACTAAAGTACAATGTCACTATAGGAGGCTGAGTCACTGAAGTGTGTACAGTGGAGTGGAATGAATTAAATGAAAAATTTAGAGCCAGATTTTAAATCTTTAGTACAAGAAACAACTCTTATGTTGACTTTTATGTAAATAAATCACTGTCTTGGAACCTTGAAATTTTTGGGCTCTGGATTTTGTAATGCCATTTCACACCCCATAAGGGCTTTACTGCCTTCTTTGTAAATCAGTCCCAAAGTCTGCGGTGATGAAATAAAATTATCGGTTTTGGGTTTCTTATAGCCTACTTTGCTATCTTGCCTGCAAAGTTTGTTCTGGGTTTGCTATTGGTATCCACAGCTACGCGTTCAGCATAACACTTGAGATTAAATGAGGAACATAGGATTGCCCTTATCTTTTCTGCAAGACTGAGAAACTACAATAGATTCTGTGCATAACATCTGGTTGATGACGTGTTCTAACTTACATGCATATCATGGTTTTCCTATGCAGTTTTTAGAAGAACAGAGAAGCTGTGTTCTGTTTTCCTGCAGTAAGTGAAATTTTTTAAGCATATGGCTAAAGACACAAGCATGGATGTCTCTTAGAAGCACCTGAGCCATTTTCTAGTGTTAAGATAATTACCCTGCTTCTGCTTCATAAGTGCAGGCTCACCAGAATTGAAGCATCTGAGTTTGAATTCAGAACTGCTTGTTTATCTCATTCTAAACTTTTGAACTCATTCTTCCTCGAGGACCTTCCCAAAACAAAAATTAAAAAAAATAATAAATAAAAAAAAATTCAGCAGACTGCTATAAAAACATGGTTTTGCTAATTATAAAATAAAGCTAAAGGGGGCTGACTCCCTTTAGATTTAGACTTTTTTTTTTTTTTTTTCACGGTAATGTTCTGAAAGGAGAGGTTTTTTTAATCATCTGAAAGGCATTTAAACATTTAATTTGGCTTAGCAGAAAGAAATTGAGTGTCATAGCAGCTTTAAGCATGTTCTAACCCACAGAATTTCTGACCAAGTACTATTCAGGGAAAATTATTCCGTACAGTTGTAAAAAGGCTTCTATACCTAAGGAATGTGCAGAAGTTTCCTGTGATTTCAGAGCTTCTGTTGTGTCATTTGGAAAGCATGAATATGATCTGGTTCTGTGAATAGAAAAAATGTGGAAGCTATAAGAAAGGGGAGCTTAGACAATTTGTAATAAGTCCAAACCATGATGGTAGAAGCAAAAAATTGGGGGGGGGGGGAGGGGAGTGGGGAAAGCCAACTAAAAAGAAACCCAAGCCAAACTGAAATACTTGAAAAGATCAGAGAACAGTAAAGAAACAGTTTACAGGCATGATATGTAAAAGGACTGAAGAATGAACTAGGATGGAAGAATAAATGCTTTAAACTTAAAGGAGAAACATTTTTTCATTTCCCAAGGTCAATGTTAGACTCAGCATGCTTCTCCACCAGTGCAGAACTAGAGAGCATCATCAGGCAGAACACTTATTCTTATACATGTAGCACTCTTTGATATGGTGAAAATGAGTTATCTAGAGTATTAAAATGTTTGACATGATTGTTTCCATGGATTTTCATGGCATTTATATATCACACACTAGAAAGTTGATAGCAACTAGTTAGAAATAACTAGAAACTTATTTCTAGCAACAGTGTTTAAGTGTTAACTCTTTGTGCTGTGATTGCAAGGGTGGTTCAATCCTGCTTATTCTGGAGAAAAAATATTTTATTTGGAGGGAATAAGATTACATTTTAAGAGAGGACAGTCTCTGATACGTACCAAGGGAATCTGCAATGCAGCATAACTATGAATGAAAATAGTTCATTGAACATCAGATTCAAACATATTCTTAGGTTGAATTTACTCATAAGCCAGTTTTCAGTAGAACGGTGTTAACTTTATCTGCTCTTAGTGTACCGTTGTTGCAAATGTTGCAGGTTATAAAAAGCTTTTGATTTGGAATTTCTTTGCAATTAAAATTCTATTCCTATATTAAGGCCTGGTGTTATCAGGTGAAGAACAGCCTCCAATTATTTAAAGGTGAGCATATGCCTACTATGACTTACAGTGGCCTCCAAGTTAAAACCCATAATGCTTGATCTTTTGCCACAATTAATGCTAGAGAAAAACTGAAGACCAAAACAGACACAAATATATCTGAAAGTATCAAACTGTTGATGTTGGTAACAGAGGCAGAGATTTAGAGTCAAGGTTTTTTTGACTGGATGATGCTGTAACAGTAGTAGGTGACTGTACAGAATTAATAGGTCACCAAAGAATAAATGAAGTTCAGTGGGTTACTTGGGTATGAGCTTATCCTGTAGTTTGAGCAACCTTGGGACTTTTTTTTAGCTGTAGAGAAACTTTGTTCTTAACAGAAATCAAAAGCAACAGGAAGGCTTCACCTGCAGTGCTGATCAGCCACTTCCCTCCCTTCTCTTCTGACATGCATGCTTTCCCTTCCTCTTACCTTCTGTTAGTTCTTTCTAATATTTATTCTGCTTTTGTCCCCTTTGCCTTCTCTCAGGAATGCTTTTCTTCTGTACTTAAACTATGTCCCCTGCATTTTTGTGTTTTTTTTGTCTATTTATTCACTTTCCCACTAAGCTGATTAGGGAGAGAGCAAGAGCTACAGTAATGTGCAGTTTCCCAGTGCACTTTAAAATCAGCTGCTCTGTCTTCAGGGAACGCAAAAAGGTTTAGGTCGTGGTCTAGACTAATTCTCTGCTATTCTAAGTGTAGACGAGGCAGTGTGTCGTGGTTTAAGCCTCTAAAACTCACGAAATTTTACTCACTCACTCACTCCCCTTTTTCTTCCCCCAGTCCTGGGGGGATGGGGAGGAGAATTAAAAGAATGCAACTCGCACAGGTTGAGATAAGAACAG
>JARCZZ010039067.1:0-12986 GCA_030323915.1 Brotogeris chrysoptera | reverse complement strand
AGCTCCAAGGCCCAAAATCAAAAACACAGTGCTGCACCAGCTACCAAGAAGGAGAAAAATGACTGCTGCTGCTGAACACATGACACACAGGATTTTTGAGAAGTCAGAAAGGAAAAGCAAAAGGTTTTCTAGCCATCCCAGCCCAGACAGTTGCTTAAATGTTACGGATTTCATTACCTCATATAATTCATGATCTAAGGTTTCCACCACAACACTTTCACCCGACTGGTCAATGCGGATGACTGGCTTCCTCAGCTTCACACGGCCTCCCAGGCGCTCCATTATTTTCTCACTGATCTGGCTAGTGCCTCCAACAAACTTCCTCTCCTGAAACAGAAAATAACTTGGCAAAGTGGACTTGGCAGAGCAGTGCTTGTGAAGTGTATCAGTACAAACATTTTGCTTGGTGTTCAAAACAAACCCCATTCTGTTGTTATCAAAACATTTCTGGGAAATTTGGCAGAATTTCATCAGGAAAACTTATCAACATCAGTGGCCTGAGAGAGAACTTGGTTCAGCCTGGAGAACAGGAGACTCCAGGGAGACCTTATTGTGACCTTGAAGACTTTTTAGCAGGGCCTGTTGTGACAGGATGAGGGGTGATGGTTTTAAACTAAAAGAGGGGAGATTCAGGCTGGACATGAGGAAAAAGTTCTTTGCAATGAGGATGGTAAAACATTGGCACAGGTTGCCCAGAGAAGTGGTGGATGCACCATCCCTGGAGACATTCAGGGTCAGGCTGGATGCAGCTGTGGGCAACTATCTAGATGAAGATGTCCCTGCTCACTGCAGGAGGGTTGGACTAGGTGACCTTTTAGGTCCCTTCTAATCCAAACTGTTCTGTGATTCTGTGATATATCAGTGAGCTCCTCAAACCCTTCCCGTATTTGATCACCAGCCAAAACTAGAAGTATTAGTAACCTCATGAGAAAACCCTTCTCACGTGGTCTCCAAATGGATTTCACAGATCTGTGTGAATCAGCAAGACCACTGAAAAGTGCTTAAACTTTTAAACCTTTCCCTGAGTTCAGTCTTATCCCTGTAGAGGTCTGTGGATCAGAAGCAGGAACCCCAATTACCATAATAAATAACAAGGTATAAGAAGTCATGTAGCTCACATCAAAATGTCTCCTACAGTATATAATCTAACCTAATTTAAACTCAAATCACCTCTTACTACAAATAATATTTTACTTGATGTATTTGCAGTTAAATTATCTATAATTCTTGCTTATCTAATCATATCTATGTATTTTATCATGGTTTAATGTATTTGTATTTTATTTATTAATGATTAAATAATTTGCATTTCTAAAAAAATAAGTTGTCATACAACTAGAAAAATTTGCATATCTAAGAAGACCATTAATAGCATCTTTTCTTTCTTGAAATGCAGAAGCAGCACTAATATACTGGATTTCAAAAATTTCAGAGCAATATCATATTTAAGCAGGGGTGTTCATTTTCCTCAGACCGATTTAAAAATCCTAACAGTTTGAATCCTTGGAAGCTTGCATCTTTAGGAACCCAGCTCTGGGCTACATTTTGAGTATTAAATTGGAGTACTCTCCACACTCATGCTCTCCACACTGCCATCTCCATTAAGTGCTTCTGAAGTGGTAAGGCTTGTGACAGAAATAAGTACAACTTTCATTTTTCAACATATATAATCAAAGCGTGTGTTGTAACCAGAGACCAAAAGGAAGCCAGTGTCAGGAAGAGATATAAACCTACTGATCCTTGGACCAATGACATTAGGACAGGAACAGCTTTCAACACTAGTTTTGCAAGACCCAGATGAATGTGCTAATAGAACTAGTTGTCAGTGTGCTGCTAGCTCACAGTCATGGGTTTCTCAGTTGGCCCTCTGAATTAAAATATCCAAGCAGAAGAATGAAGTTAAATCAGGGCCTGTCATGAGTCGCAGAAGATGATGGGCAACAGTACCTGTCCTCCATTGGTCGTTGAGAATATCCTTGTTGTCCCCCCACACTGCTTCACGTACCACAAAAACCAGAGGGCAGAGACCTCATGGGGCTCAGAAGTAACATCCACGTTCACAAACAGAGTTGCAAAACTCTTGGCAGCACTGCAGCAAAGATAATAAAGTATGTTAATTTAAAACCCAAGAAGGGTGACAAGATTGCTCTTGAGTACGAGAGAGACTGTCTTTGGCAACCTCTTCTTCCACTGTGAGCAAAGGACTCCTTAATTTCAGTCAAAGTAGGAAAATATCAATTCCTTTTATGCAACATTTTTTAAGTAACCCTGCAAGAAAAAAAAAAGTTAGTCAGGCACTGCTGTAATCCAGCCAAATTAGGGCTCCAGGAGACATGAAAGCCCATGAAATCTTATGTCAGTTTATACTACTAATGAAAAGTTAGATTCTCATTCTAGATTCAGGACTAAGGAAGCAAGCCCTCCTGCCTTCACTGGACTCTAAAACTACCATGTCTTCCCACTGTTCCTGGGTTACATACAGGATCTGCAGCTCTGCACCTGCTCCATTCCTGTCCCTCAAACACACAGCATGGATGTTATCCAACACTTGTCATAAAAAAGTTAGGGATATTGTCTAAACTAATTATCTCAACTCTCTGGATTAGTCAGCATCCCCTTACTGCCTGCTCCTCTGCTGTGCTCAGAGAGGGTGATGCAGCTGGAACACAACAAGGAAAGAAATGTAAATAGAAAGCCATAGTGAAGAAACAGTATATACACATTCATGCAAAAGTCTTGGCAACAAAAAGGGAACTTTTGGTTGCTCAACTTAGTATTTTAAACAGTGGTCTGGTAGCTACTGGTAATGAACACGGAAAGGAAAAACTGGCCTGTGTCTCAAAAAAAGGTCCTCTAGTTGGTGCTTTCATAATAGCTTTTCTGAAAATTACTGTATAAACCTGCACAAGATTTTGGGGTGCACCAAGACAGGAGTTAATTAAGGCTTAGGGAAACATTCATCCTGTTAGAAGTAAATACTTCCGCCTCACTCTCAGAAGGAGTTTAAAGGGACATGGAGAGGACCAGGAAATGCTCGGCTTAACTGCATTGTGATTGACAGGTACTGAGATTCTACAGTTATGCCTGATGCCTTGCATATGAAAATCAGTAACTTCCCAAGCCAGTACAGAACCCAGTTTCAGTTGCTTCTCTCTCTTTTCAGTCTTCGAACTTCGACAAAAAAAGAGAAAAAGTGAAAAGCATAGCTCAAACATACTATTTGAAACAGCTGTAGATCTATGTAGAAGAAAGGCATATTCTGTTCTTTCTAAAAATGCAAAGTCCCACTGAAGCAAAAGGCTGATCCATTTTCTGAAATACGGGCGCATTCTGGTTTCATTCTTGACAGCCAAAAATAATACAGAAAATATTTATCAAATTTTTTTGCCTGTATAAACATACAGTAAAATACGATCAACTTTGAAATATATTTTGTCTAATGGAAGAATGAGTATACGTATTTATCAATATCTCATAAGCAGAAGCTGTTAGATGGTGGTTAAATTCTCCTAGTTTCTGCTACCTTCTGCCACTGCTTTTCAACATCGCAGTTCCCCAGTTTCCCCTGGTATTCTACCTAGAAATGTCAGTATGATTTCAACCAAGAGCATTTGGTATTTCCAGCATGTAACTGTAGCTAAGAGCAAATCTGTATGGTCTGTTAGATGACAGACAGTAAGAAGCAGAAGATTACTCTTCTGGATCATTACCTTCCAGGGTGGGAAGTTCCTATGGCATGTCGCCTAAATCTTGAACACACTGTGCAAATCAAGCTGAGATGCACATATAAAATCTGCCCATGGCAGTGGGGTTGGAATTTGATGATCTTAAGGTCCTTTCCAACCCTAACTATTCTATGATTCTATGATTCTAATCTGAAAAGCATCTTGGAATTGAGGGAGGCTGACAGTTATGCCAATATTCAGGTAAAATGTCAAGCCTTATTCCAACAGAGTTTGAAAAAAATATGATTGTAGTCACATGAGCTACTGGATATTGAATAACTACCGATGCGTGGCAGTTTGCTAACTTGTATAGTTCCTTACCAAATCAGAGGGTCAGATGGCCAGCAGAACTGCCAGCAGACATTTCTACTTGGTTTTACTGAACGTGAACTGTGATACAAACAAGAAAGGCTTTCTATATCCTTTCATGCAATTGTCAAGCGAAGCAAAACAAACAGAAGATTAAAAGTTTTTGGATAAGAGCCTTCTGCCCATTAACAATAATCTTGTTGCTCTCTAGAGGCTGGCAGAAGCCATGAAAAAATGCCCTTGTCAATGACAGTGTCAGCTTGAGTGCGTGCTAGCAGGCTTCTGCATCAAGCTCATGAAGGCTCAGGGCAGCCTTGTGTTGGGCGCTTAGCAATTCTGACGAGATGGCTGTAAGAATCAACCTGCTCAACAGCAAGGCAGAATCAATGGAATTTTTTTTGTTTGGTGCAAAGTAAACCTATCAAACTGTTGTTGAGTGGCAACTAAAGAAAAATTGCTTTGATGTATACATAAAACCAGAAAGCATTTTCAGTTTCCCTGGGTAGTATATGGTGCAGCAGTAAAACAATAGAATGATGAATGTTAGAGCGATTTAGTGCTATTTCAAGACAAGTATTATCTTTTATAGCACTTTGGTAAAATAAGGTGGTCCAGCACAAAATAAACATGTGTTGCTCCATCAAAAGTTTGATTCAAAACCTACTGTAGCCAGGATATTTTTTCCCTTAAAGGTTAAACACAGAGTAAGGAGAGGGAAAGTGCACATAACAGATGAAGGTACTACCCATCTCTTCAGAAATAACCCTCCCCAAATACATTTTCCTTTTATCTTTATTTTAGTCTAAAAAGTTATGGCAATATAACAGAATCTACTGTGTGTGCTGACAGGTGGTGTGGTCTGTTATTACAAGATTTTTTCACCTGATTTCTTTAAAATAGCTGTATTCCAGTGGTAGTCATATCTGTTTGCAAAGCAGTAATGTTTATTTGGAGCTGTAAGGTATATAAATACAAGCTATTATATTTCATAGTTTCTTACTTTGTCCAGCAAATTTTATTTATGAAATCCTGCATGGTCATTTTGTCCCATTCTTCTGCATGTGGAGCCTTCCATGGGGCTTCACTGGGAATCTAAGGAGACATAAAAGAGCGTTCACCAGCAAATGAATGAGTGGCATGAGAAAGACAACAAACACAAAAAATCTCATCTTTACATGGCAGCTCCTCCTGTAAATTCCTGTTGGGTAATACAGCAAACAACAGAGGATGCTTTTAGGTTTTCTGTTGTTGTTTGGTTAAGATATTTATTTATTTATTTATTTGATTGAAGAATAGAGAACACTTTTAAGAGCTAAGACCTTTGCCTAGTAAGGCAAAGAACAGTGCTAGGGAATATCTCGTATCTCTCTCATTAACCTTTGCCAAGTAAGAGCAAGTCCTGTAACTCAGTCAATGGAAAACATACACTACTGATAACAAAATAAAATAGCAAAGTTGAACTTAGAGATGGAGGAAGGCATACATTTGAATTGTACAAGCCTCTTTAAATACCACTTAAGCAATCATCAGGCAAAGTGCCAAAAATCACATGCATAAACCCAAATATTCATATATTCAGAAATATGAAGGTAAGACTGCATCAGCATGACCTTCACGAAGAGCTTGCCAAGATGCCACTTATACACATGCACTGAACATCAGTGGGTACCAAAATACATGGTGTGATGCTGCTCTTGCCAGCACCACGTTTGTTCAAGCTAGAGCAGCTTTGCCTATCTGCATCACAGTCCCATCTTCAATTTGCCCCTCTTGGAGGCAAAGCTGAGCTGAGAGAGTCAGCTGCAATTCTTCACACCATACCTCCTTTCCCATTTCATCCATGGTCCTCCAAAGGTTGTTGTAGTCCAGGTAGGCCAATGGATTCCACATAGGAGGGAATGGACCTTTAAAGGGGTACGACTTACCCTACAAGATGAAAACCAAACAAAAACATCATAAAAACTAAACACAAGCATGATCATGGCTTCTGCATGTGGGAAGCTGCACCAAATGGTTAAGTGTTCACTGGAAAGAAAGCACAAATTTTATCAATATGTGTAACAGCTTCTGTCAGATTGTACAAGAGGAACTGAAACACAGGAGGTTCCTTTCAAATATCAGGAATCACTTTTTCATTGTGACAGTAGCAAAGCACTGGCACAGGTTGGCCAGGAGGCTGTGGAGTCTTTATCCTCAGAGATATTCAAAAGCAGCCTGAACGTGGTCCTGGGCCCCCTGCTAGCTCTAGGTGGCCCTGCTTGAGCAGGGTGGATAGATAAGGTGATCTCCAGAGGTCCTGTCCAATCTCAAACATTTGGTTATCCTGCTATTCTGCATGTGCAACTTAAGTGTGAGAGAAAATTGAATTATCATAGTTAATTGAATTATCATAGAATTCAGTCACTTGTGTGCAGAACTGATATTGCTTTGTATCTTTAAAGCTTTATATCAGGCATTTCTGGGAAATAAATCTAGCACCCTTCAGTGGAATCACTAAATTCAGACAAAAAAAAAGCCAAAAAACATATAAAGAGATGGAACAACACAGCTCAACTGAGATGAAGAATTGGCTGTTTGCTAACAAAAAACAGAAACATGTTACTTTTTTCTTTTTTGTCCTAACTGTTCCTGAAAAACTGCTGTTAATTGCATTTAGTGTTTTGTTCCATTTTTTTCCCCTTTCAAAATCAGACAAAAGCATCTACGACTAGCTTTATCATATACTAAAATAATAGCTCAGAGACTTTCTGGAAAAAATTAGTTTTGGTTAACCTAGAAGTCCCCAGCCCTACAGAAAACATAGCATTTACTACTAAAAAGTTATTTTTCCAGTCCAGCACCCCTGGCCCTATTCCTGAGAGTGATAATGTGGCCAATGCAAATGTCCCATATCTCCGCTATTAGACATTCAGAAAGTCTAGCTTAACCAAGAGTGGAAGACAACAGATAATTTATAGAGATATTTTATTTACATGGAATTTCCTTGGCTGACTATATAGATGGCAGAATAACAGCTTTAACAATTCAGAAAGAAATGCTCATTAGCATTACGTGGTTACTCGTTTTCTCACAATTCATTCTGGACTCCATAAAGTAGATAAATAATAAAGGCCATATTGTTTGCTGCAGCTGATTTTCAAAACTTACATATTTAAGTGGGGACTGCATCAACATGAGCATCAATTGGTAGAAGCACTTTTAATAAATATTTGATGCAGTCCCACACCAACTCATCACTAAAAAAATATTTACACTGGCTTCAAAAGAAATACTGCATCAAGATGAAGTATTTAGAACCAGGTAACAACAACACTGTCCTGTCGAGAACTATCCAAAGACCACTTACACAAAGAAGTGACAGGCTAGCTTTGATTTAACCTCTTTATTAATAATGTGAAAGAAGGGTCATTATTCAAATCTGCAGATGTTTGCAAGCACCAGAAGAGATAGTAAAAGGGAAACAAAGTCATCTTGAAGACTTAAGACTTGGTCCAGAAATAGCAAAATGAGATATAACCTTAAAAAATGCTGGCTAATAACTTTGAGGACTTCTAATTCAAATTATATGAAAATACTGCAATCAAGAAAACATCCCCATAGATGGATATGAACAAAATGAGTCTGTTTCATCAGAGGCATTTGGTTCCAACATGGACATCTGGGTATTATATGCAATCTCTTAAACTGAAATTAATTTGAACTGGGGCACACCTTCATACTCTGCTGCCAAAGGGCTATAAAAGAAAAGCAAAAGCTCTCAGACTCATTACCTTCCCACCCCAGGTAGTACCATCTGAACCATGTTGGTAATTACCTTCTAGCTTTTTGGGGGCCACTGAAATTCCATAACTAACTGTTATAGCAGAAAGAAGTAAGTTTTACCATGTTTCCTTCTTAACACTGGAGACAGCCTTCACTAGTTTAAACACTGCGTAGATACTCCAAAGACAGAGCATATCAGGTTGCTTTTAAGTAGCTGGTATTTCCTAGATTTAGGTTTATGAAACATGCATACTGCTGTGCTCAAGAAAACCGGGGCAGCATAAGAATGGGTTATTCCAACTACTGATTTTGTTCTGAGCTTCCTGCTTCTGCCAGAGGCAATCCCCTCTGAGTTAACTCACATCCCACGAATTCCCCATGGTGCTTCCTCATGAGTGCACTGCTAAGAGACACACAAAACATATCTTTGTTTTATTATTCTCCTATTTCACTGTGCTTGAACTGCTGAAAGGGAAATCTTGGGTATGTCTCTTGTGCAGAAACCTGGGGTGACAAGTCTCTTAAAGCACATGAAAAAACTTCAACCTGGAAAAATGGAAAAAGTTAGGGAGTCTCCTGTGAATGTTACTTTGAAGAGCTCCTATGACATTACCTAAGGCCTGATCCTTATTTCCTACACAAACAAAACTCCAACAGCTTTCAATCAGAATTTTGTTTGAGAAGAAACTGCAAGACTAGGCTCTACAAAGAAACAAAACCAGCAGCACCAAAGACTACACATAGTTCTTAGCTTCCAACAAACTGAAATATTTCAGCTCTACTGATGAATTAGTACTTTTGCAAACACAACAACCTTTGTGATATTTAGGCAAATTTGCCTATTTCTATCACTGAAGAACATGCTGAAGAATAGCATCCTCCTTGCCTCCTGGTGCTGTATCATCTCTAAAGAAAAACAAGATGCAGATGAAAAATATGCCCTGAAATGCACAAAACATTTCCTTTTCAAATACTTAAATCAGAGCAGCATAAAATCAGCTATTATAACCCCACCTTCTGATCATCTGGCAAATTTCAACACCAGTACTATAATGCTCAGAAGGATTTTTTAATTTTATTTTTTCCAGGGCTTAGTGGGATTTAATATAGGCATATATTTTTATTAGAAACTGTTTCATGATGCCACTTGCAATGCCTCTAAAAGCAGAACACCAGCATCAGCAGTTGGAGGTCTACCTGCTGTTTTATGGGTCACTTGATGCTTACAAAGGCTGTTGCTGCAGTATGGGCTAAAGCATAATGAAGAAGCTGAAACTACAAGGAGGAAACTCATGTACCCCAGCTGTCTCAGGAATAAACGAACAGGGAAATGAGAAATCCACCATTTGTCACTAATATTACAATTCCCAATAGATTTTCTCATCCATCTGTTTCACATCAACTGACATTTGGCTTAGTTGCACTGGACCCATGCAATATAAGTGGTATAGAAATAAACGATCTGCCTATATGAGCTCTGTCTCAGGTCAAATAGCTGACATAAGTGGCTTTTTACAGGGAGAAAAAAGCCCCACAGCACGGCAACTTAATATTCGTAGCCCCTTGAATATCAACCCCAGCACTTCAGAGAGCACAGGGACTGGATCCCACACACCTCCTCCTGTGAGGGTGACAGTAAGTGAATGGCCAGCTCTGCCAGGAAACATCATCAGTACTTCAATGCACAGCGGGATCTCAGGATAAAGTCTGCTTTTACAGGTACAAGACAACTTCATGGTGCCCTAAACATTATGTAGCCAGGTAGTACCTGAGTGGGATGCAATAACAGTGAACTGAAGCCCCTGGAGCCAATAATCCATGCATTTTTTATAATGTGGCATAAACATCCTATAAATATAGTCAGCCTTCATTAGTGGAAACAAGATGATGTGATGCATTCTCTGCATCACTGAATGAGCACAGATATTCTCCCAGCTAAATCATCCGAACATTGGAGTAACTGATGCTAACTTCGCAAAGATGTCACTCTTCATGTTAATTCACGGTTACACAGGTTTACAAGCACGTAGTGCCCTCTGCTGATTCACAGCTACTGTACATCACACACACCTTGTTCTCTCAACTAAAAATCCGAGTATTGTCGTTACTTAAGGCACAGAAATGGTAAGAAGCAGAACTATGAGATGGAAAACAAGAAACAGAAAAGCATCACTTCAGGTTGTAACTCTGGTAACTTGTACCTATCTACTGCCTTGCGGAAAACTACCCTTTTGGTTTGATTTGTGCGGGGTGGTTTTTTTAATCCATAGCATCTAACAAAATATGGTTTTGGGACTAAGCCTCCTGTGTAATCACAAGTCTCAATAAAAGATGGCAATTAACTGTACCAAGCCGAGAGAGGTGTATAAGCCTGCTTAGAAAACTCTAACGGTGCCAAGTTTCATTTAAGCTCCCTTTGAGAAACTGTTCAGAAGCTCATACACTCAGCTGGTTACTCTACTGACAGACATCCTACAGGTAAAAAGATGTACAGGTTAGAAAATACAAACGTAGCACAAGAAAAATCTGGATAACTAATGGTGCAAAGATACAACAGAATATCCTCCAGATATCTTTCAATATTTGATGTGAGATCATCCGCTGTGAATGCGAGCGTGTTTTGTGAAATTTTGTCAGCAAAAGTAATTCTATTTTAAGTGTAGCATAGACAGACACATTGGCTTGAAACATACATCCTGAAAAGGAAAGGAATTAATCAGGAATTACTTGTTTCTGCCATATTGTAGAAATAAAGTCCATCTTTATTCTGATCTATCAGTCATGCTATCCCTTGAATATGTGTCTTACACCCCCCTCCCCCCCAAAAAAAAAGGAAGAATGAGAAAACCAACAACATTGAAGTGATTTAGAAAGGGAAATTGAGGATCTGCTTTGAATTTAAAAGGGAATATAACTATTTGTTCTAATTAGTTAAGAAAATAGTTAATTTATCTCCTTCCTACAAGAACAGGATGGTTTTCTTGTTTTGGCCACTAAAAAGCAGTCAGGTGTTTTATGAAGCACATATTTACAGACACTTTGTTTCTAAATACTCTTTGAAATTGGGCCTGCATGTGCTTTCAACACCTAAATTAAACCTGCCAACAAAGTGGATAAAAGCAGTAAGAAACCTGCTCAGAATTTCTAGAATTAGTCTTAAAACAAACCTTCTTCCCCTCCCAAACACGAATAAATAGACTAAATAAATGAAATGAAAACAGGAGAAAAGACGAGTTTCATTTGGGCGAAAGCCATCAAATGAGCATGCGCCTATAGCGTAACCAAGCAGACAGGTACACAAGCTCTCTCATAACTAAAACATTCTATTTAAAGCAGAAGATAATGTTGGACGCACTTGCTTTGCTCCTGAGATACTCCAGGTTATTAAATTTCTTACCTAAAAACAAATCTTACATAAAGTGTTAGAGATGTATGAAACCCAGTATGCTCAGCCAGCTGCTCCTGTATGAAATATGTATTTCTCTAATTGAGGTCTACAGAAAAAGAGAATTAGTTTCTCAAGGGAAACAATAATTGGTTCTTACAATCAGATGCAATTGAAGCTTTTCTCCCAGCAGCCTGAATTAAACAAGCTAGGTGGAAACACTGCTCCTTTTCCTTATCTCCTAGGGAACAGATCCTGGGGTCTGGGAGAGTTAAGACTCAGAAAGTTTCTTTGCATTCAAATTTAATTAAGAAACACACACTTTATTTCCAGTTCATTTCTCTTACTGCTTTCATTTTCATGCTACCATTAGGTCACAGCTGCCAGTCTACCAATCAACCTTCTTGATCAACAAACATTCTTTGCAAGACCTTGTTTTATAGTCCCCTTTGACAGAAATCACTTCACAGATTTACGCTACATAATATTGATTCTTTTAAGCTGCTGTAATATAAATACTATCCATCTTTTATTTTAAAAGCCCTAATTACGAATCTCCTTCTTGTAATTACTGCTAGGTGGCTGGCACAAAAAGGGAAAATGGCCCTTTATTTACAGAGCAGGTCCAATAACACTGAAAAAAGACAAGCCTTTCCTATGCTCCTACCAATGACTGTACTTCATTTAAAGCATGGAGGATATCCCTTGTGAGAATATGGAAGATGCTTTCACCAACCTCAGCCTATTCAATCCTCAGACTCGCTTTTGAGGCTACCAGTGAGTATGATAAATGATACAGCAACTTGTGACAGGAATGCCTGCATCCTTATATCTAGAAAGAGTTAAAATAACATAAGTCTGCATTCCAATAGTGTCTTGTGAAACTACCACGGCCCTGTAGCAACTTAAGCATCTTTTAATTTACTTAGCTTCCTATTACAGACACCAAATACCCAGCTTCTTAAAGATTCAGATGTATTCTTCTCAGCTCCCCAAGTTCTAGCTTACAAATTGTCAGCAAAAAGGGGGAAAAAAAAATATGTCATGCTATTTTGCCTTGCTTAAATCTACGGCAACCAAGAGTCTCACAGACATTTCATTCTCTGACCGCACTCTAATTAAGATACTCAAAGAAAAATGAAAGCATTTTTATCTAGACATTCAAAAATCCATTTAAGCTGTTACGCTCTATACTACAGACTATGCCAGGAGATACTGCCCTTAGATTTGCAGAGAAGCAGGTCAAAAGCTTAAATAAATCATACTGCTTAGCTTCACTGCGTATATCACTGATATCACTGAAGAAATACCACTAAATTCTATAATTTTAGATACAGCAGTCATTTATCCAGCTGCTAATTAAATCCCAATACAACATGACCATCACATTTTTAATTCACGAACAAGACCACAGACATCCTTCTCTCTAAGTTGGAGAGACATCAATTTGATAAGTAGACCACTCAGTGAATAAAGAACTGGCTGGATGGCAGCACGCAAAGAGTTGTGCTCAATGGCTCAACGTCCAACTGGACAATGTCCAACGACCAGTAACGAGTGGTGTCCCTCAGGGATCGGTGTTGGGACCGGTCTTGTTCAACATCTTTGTTGGTGACATGGACAGTGGGATTGAGCGCACCCTCAGCAAGTTTGCCAATGACACCAAGTTGTGTGGTTCGGTTCATACGTTGGAGGGAAGGAATGCCATCCAGAGGGACCTTGACACGCTTGTGATGTGAGCTGATGCCAAACTTGATGAAGTTTAACCGTGCCAAGTGCAAAGTCCTACAGCTAGGCTGGAGCAA
>JARCZZ010039065.1:0-31745 GCA_030323915.1 Brotogeris chrysoptera | reverse complement strand
AGCCACCGAAAAACACCGGTGTCACCAGCGCTGCCCCAGCCACCAAGGAGAAAAATGACCGGCTGCTGCTGAACCCAAGACAATAGGGTTTATTATTTCATGTATTTTCTTGTATGTTACTAGTAAAACCAGTAGATTTTTGGTATTTCCCTTCTCTTCCCTTCACTTCCCTTCTCTTCCTTTCCCTTCCACCATATAAAAGCCTGAAATGCTATTTTATGTTGTCGTATAAGGCCCATGTACATTTTACACAAAGATATCTACAAACTACATGCATCTCAGTAATGTCTAAAGCCATAATAATTATTCGTTATTTATCACACATGGTGACATTGGGTCCTTTTGAGAGTGTTTTCAACCTTGACAGTGATTTGAAATCTAAGAACAGCAAGAAAAAATTCTCCTTGAGGCCATCACCATGAATCAATCTTATATCTTTATATTTGACCTCTACTCATTTAACAGCTACACTGAGCATTTTTATTTGCTAGAAGTTGTTCTTTTTTGGGTAGTGACAATTGGAAAGTTATAATAAAATGGCTTACAAGAGTATTGATCGTATTTTATGAATGTTACCGTTTGTAATATGTTACGTATGTGTTGGCTCCTCAACAGGAAACTGTACACAGAAACAAGATGGATCTTGCAATTTTATCAGGACAATGCAAGTAGATTTCAGCAAGGTTGGTTCCAACTCATCTGTGATAAATGAGAAGATAAGGCAATCAGTGCACACCATGACACTCTCTGCAGCTAGTTAGGCACACTTCAGAAATATTCAGGTGTGCTCACGAAGCTTATGAGTCTTTCATAGGGGTGGGTGTCTCTATATAAAAACATCCTTCATGGTGGCCACTTAAAAATGCAGGAGTTGCTTTTCCAGGACTTAACCCAGGTCACATATAAATAATAGATATTAAGATTTAGTTCTGATGCTGAGGCTGCATTAAAAGCTGTATATTTCTGTTGGGTCTAAAGAATGCATTTTCCTCTTTTTTTTTTTTTTTTTTCCTTTTTCTTCTTTTCTTTGCATAGCTCCTCTGCTTGACAGATGCTTGCAAAATTCCATCACACCTTTGTGTGGACCTGTTTGGGTCTTTAAGAGAGAAGGTTTCAGCCTCTCGGGAGCAAAGATTTCTATCCAAGGTGTTCTATTGGCTCTGCATCAAAGATTAAAGTCTGCAAACTCTTGCAAACAGGTGAGTTGTCCTACTGTTTAATTCTGCTTTTTTGATTTCATATTCAAATGTATTAATTGCATAAAACCAATGATTGGCACTGTGTCATAAAGAAGTATGACATATATTGCATAAGCTGCAGTGCCTGTTAGGAAAATTAAATGCTTCTAGAATTGCAAAGCCCACAGTAAAGGAAATAATTGTGTCTCACTTTTGATGTGGGATGTTATACAGCTCAGCTTTACTTGCTATGCTATGATGTTCCTTATGTGGAAATTCTCTAAAGCTATAATTTTTCACTGCTTGTTCTGCACATGCAGTTTTTAATGGTCTCATTGATCTTCCCATAAAACTAATTTAATAATTATTTAGTTGCAACATTTTTGAATAAATAAAGCACTTCTAAGTATAACTGGTGCTGCATTATGAAAAATTAAATAAATGTATAATATTAAAAACTTCAATATTTTAATAACTACATATGTGCCACTAAATAAATAGACCAGATATGCATTTTAATTTGAAAGAATAGTAGAAAACAGATACTGAATATGCTGTTGGATAGTTTATGAGGAATGATTCATTTTTTATTAATTGGGTTTTCCATGTTAGCAAATATAAATAAGAAAACACTGGTCGTGTACAGAAGTTACTTTAGTTCATTTATGTGTGTAAGAATGTGTATATTTTTAAAGGTCAGATGAGGACTTTATAAAAATAGTAGACATACAGATTTTCCAGGAAAAGTATTATGCAGAAATTAAACAATCAGCTGGGAGCCTCCGACTTAAAAATGATCCTGGGCCCCAGAGTTAAGATAGATAAGCTACCAGCCTATGTAGGAAGGGGGAGGAGAGGTGCAAGTAAAGTGTCAGTCATGCTGTTTATACAGCACCTCCTGCTGTCAGATCCATATAGAGAAATGAGAATTGACTTTGGAAGGGGCTGTTCCTGTCTGGAGTTAATAGTGGTCAGCAAGAAGAAATCAAACAAAACCAAAACTAAAACCCAGACAGTATGTGTGTGTGTGAGGGAGAAACAAGCAGACAACAAAACCAGAACAGCTTGTTTCAGAATATGAGTCAATATAGTGATATATTAAAAGTGCGAAATATCTTTGCATTTTTTTAACTGATAATTCTTCCCTTTTAAGACAACGCTGCCAGTCACAAAAGCTACAGAAATGACATCTATTATTTTCCAGTGCCTTAATATATAATATTTACTCTTTTAAAGAAAATATAAAATACACACAAGCTTTTGTATGTATAATGGTAATTAGTAGAACAAAACAGACAAGGTAGTTTCTGAATAAAGCTGCAAGTGCAAGTCAGTCAGTACTTTTTGCTTTTCTCTCTAAAGAGCACATAAAGACATTTCAGTAAATTAACTTATGTTAATCATTCCTCCGGTGATTATCCAGCAGTGTTCAGTTGGAAATTATAAATGACAAGAAAAATATAATAATTTTAGTAGATCTGAAATCTCTTCTGAAGACAAATGGTTCTTAATAATGAAAGCCTTGCATATTAATGTGTGTTCAGTATAACCATGTTGGACATTTTTAACTTTTAAGAGTTTAGATTACAAGGACAAATGTCAGTACAGCTATGACAGTTAATTGTCTACAAAAGATTTATGATGAAAGTACTTTAATAAACATTTGAAACTGGTTTAAGTGCTTAAAAGAAAAATTTACAACACAAGGATGTTGAATGTTTTGTGCAGTTAATGTGCTGAAAGCTTCTGTTATTTTGAATTCTATTACTCAAAGATAAGATAGCTTAAAGTGTCTCTTAATTTTTCCAACCACTTTCTAACTGAAGTTATGTTAGTACTGAACATAAATGAAATCATTAAAATAACTAGGTTATGTTATATTGTAGCTGTAACAATACTTACAACAATCCTGCTATGTTTTGCTTATGTTGACCTTTTTTTCTAAGTAACTAAATCGAGTTTGTTTTGTAAAGAGCATGTTGAGTTATGATACAGATATAAAATTAGGATGCACATTAATAAAGCACCAGGGCATTCAATCAAAATGCTATCACTTTGTCCTGTTGTGCTAAGGCCTGACAACATAATGCTATGATGATTGCATACAGAATTCATACCAGTATAACATCTAGCCATTATATGACAACATTAAATGTGTTTTCTTGATTTTTATCTCAGTGTTATTTTGACATTTGAATTATTTGTATTCATCTTTTCATTTAAATGAAAAGGGAATGGAAGTAAAAGAAAGAAGGAAATTCTTTGATTGTTTTTCTGCTAAGTCACTACAGTCTGCCCACTGAAATCAAATAGCGCATAGCAACTAGTAATGTGCTAATAGATGTACTTATATAATAACATGCTAATACATATATTTCTATTAACATCTGTCTGGACTTCAGTTTAAAATCCATGCATTGAATTAAAATAATACATAGTTTCTGGCCCGCACTGTGCACTGGTTGCAGTGTTGTCTTTATACTCACTCTGTTGCTTCTTGCCACAGTGGAAGAAAGCAGTAAAGGAGCTAGCATCTCTTTGCTGTAGTCTTTATATCCTTTTAAAGAGAATAATCTGCGTTCTTCAAATAATATTTATTGAGAATAATATAAATGAAGTAAAACAGGTAAAACTGAGGAGTACTTGACTTGATAAGTGATTTGTATTTTAAATAAAGGAGAAAGGAAGAAAACGTATGTATAAATGCTATACTACAGAAGCCTTCTTTTTGAATTCTTTTTAACTGCAATTACATTTCTGTATAATGAGCTGTAAGCTTAACTAAAATCCTGGCAAACCATGTTTTCCCATTTTAATGCCATGAATTCTGGAACTGTAAAATACAGCTTTCTAACAAAAAAAAAAAAAAAAAAAAGAAACAATGCTACTGTTAGAATTATACAATTATCTGCTATTAATATTTCAAATGTTAGCCTTTGCCTTGCTATTTTAAACATGCTGTGTTGGTGTCTATTGGAATTTCTGAGATCCCCAAACATATCTGGAAGTAAAAATCAGTTAGCTATATATATATCATGTACGCAGTTGGGTGAATTCACAGAAGACATTTTTTTAGTTGTTTTGTCAAGTTACTATAGTTTTTATTAAAAGTGGTTTTAGAAAAAAAGAAAAGCAACACCAAAATGAAGTTGCTTTTACGTGAGATGTAATGCATAACAATAGAAACAACAATATATCTGATTGCATTGGATATAGTTAACACTTTCAGAGATGGGGGATGTCCACCTCATTAGCATTCTTCGTATGTAGTGGTGCTGTTGGTGGGGGTGTTGAAGTAGGAATGCCATTGTGCTGGGTTCCAGTGTTTGGGGACAAACACTGCTGTGGAAGGAACGTGTGAAAGGGCCATAGTACTGACAGTGAATGAGGAAGGCTGTGCTTTCTGTATGCTTCAAGCAGGGAAGCTGTCATTCACAGGCCTAGCACAGCTAAACAGAGGCCAAAAGAGAAGACTCAAATACCTTTTAAAATGATATTAATGATTTTTAAACATTTTCTTCATTTAGAATTGGACTTGATTCAAGTTGTTAATCTGTCCTTTATTAAGTAAGATGTACATGAACAGGTAAACAGAATATCTCATCATCTCCACGGTAAAGATTTACTATGGAAAGTGTATATGTATGAGTATTTGAGAATCACAAGTTGTTTAAGGTATATTTAAATGGTTTTGAGCATTTGTTATTTGTAATTGCTTAGCGAAATTTTAATGTGATAGTTAACAAACATAGCCAGTCCAAAGATTCTGTTTTGTGTGCTTTAATATTTACTGGAAATGTGTTATATGTGGAGATGAGGGGGCTGAGCTGGGATGAGAAGTGGCAGGAAATTGTTCTGAATGTTCATTAGCTTTATCTAGCAGAAGTTACGGTAATAGTAATTAATCATTTGAACCATAGCAAACTACATTACATCAAAGTAATGGAACTAGTATACAAGATACCCACAAGAAAACAAAAGAGAATGAAATTATTGACTGATTCTACTATATGCCATTTTGGCTATGGAAACACAAGGTTAAATGTGCTATTTCAAAACTGTATATCCAGCAGCTTGGCTGCTGTTACTGTTCTAAGCTACATCCATAAACATCATAATTCATAAGGTTTTCCTCATTTTGGTATGCAGATCCATAAAAACACTGTTTTGTTTTTGGTTTTGATTTTTTTTTTTCATATGTAATATTGCAAATACCAAAACAAAGAAAAAAGAAAAACTATTTCTTTTATTTACTTGTGGTGTTCCCATGAAACTGCTGAGTCAAGTGGTGGAAGTCAAATGCATCTGCGATACACAAACAAAAGCTTTTCTCCATAACTTCTCTTTTTTGTACTTTAGAAGAAACTGTCATTATTATTCAATTGGTTTCCACAGATTTCAGTAATTACATTGTATAGTAAGATTGCTAATGACTCTCTGGGTTTTTTGTCCCCTTACAAATAACATATTTGTATTGATTATACCTAGCTGGTAGGTATAATCAATTTCAGGGGTTTTGACTGGCAGAAACTAACAAAATCAAGTACTTTTAAATCAATATATTTTTCCTGTCATTTTTATATCCATCCTCACTCATAGAGTTATCAGAAAGCTGTAACAAAGAATTCTTACCCTGCTTATAATGCTGTTTTCAGAAAATAAGATTATATTGTGGTGAAGTTGGCATAATAATTCTTAGATATTATTTGAAGAAAAGAAAGAAATTCACCAAAATGCTTAACTTGATTTCCAGGTCAGCCCTATCTTGTATTTGTGGTTTTGTGATTTTTGGAAGTCTATTCTTAAAATAACTTGAGTATCACAGCCTCTGTTCGGTAGCTCCCCCTTTTTTAGACTTGCATGTTTGTTTCCTCTTCCTTGCAAGCTTCTGCTTTTCTAATTTTATCTGCCATTGACTCACACTGGTGAAGAGGTGTTAAGTAACTTTATTTCCTTCTTTATAGGTCACAGAAAAATAGATTTTTTTTGTCTGTTTGACCTGTGTAGGAACCACTGAAGAAATAATCCCATGTTGAAGTGAACTTTGTGTAGCACAAGATTCCATATGAAAACTGCGATATTTCAACATAGCTTCTTATTAAAAGAATGTAAAAATAGTGTTTCAGTAATTTTAAAATTGAGATAGAATACTGCCCTCTTGATAGTTTGGATAAGTGATTCTTAGAATGTTGAATTGTTTATAGATTTCACTGATGGTTGAAATTTTTCCCACAACTGAGCTGCATTCTAGTTACCAGAAGTATTTTAAGAACCTTAAGCTTGTGTCTTTTTCTAAGTGTCACGCCTTGAGCAGGCCTAACATCAGTTAAATGAAGTGAAAATTGCATTCTTGTCTTGATAGAGATGAAAATGGATTTCTGGTCATGAAATAGATGTAGTTGTCACTTTTTTAAAAAGGTGTCAGCAGTTTGCTTCGGCAAGTAAGGTGCCAATTCAGTACGACAGTAAACTTGTGATCTGAGCAATCAATAAAATGCTTCAATAACTTCTGCTTCATTACACTTATAATAAGAGGCTATAGATCTGTGGCACATAAAATGTTGATAAAGAGGATATGTAGGGACTTAGTGTGACATTTTGTTTTAGTAATACAGTAAGTGCAATGTTGCCATCTAGAGTTTATGCATAGGTAATTATTCTGAAAGCAAAAGCTCTAGTGAAAAAATAAACACTGATATTTCAAAGCCCTGTTTATTTCCACCCGTTAGTGGCATGTATGTCTATCTATATGGAATA
Organism: Brotogeris chrysoptera; assembly: GCA_030323915.1. Taxonomy (NCBI): domain Eukaryota; kingdom Metazoa; phylum Chordata; class Aves; order Psittaciformes; family Psittacidae; genus Brotogeris; species Brotogeris chrysoptera. The sequence continues at coordinate 24,810 of JARCZZ010039065.1, read as the reverse complement.
GTTTAGTTGCCTTGTTACAAAACTGCTTAGGTCAAGAAGCATAACATGATTTTTAGTATTTTTTCTGCTTTTTCATTTGGTAATGTGTAAGAACATGATCCCCCTAACCTCCTGAACCAACATTTAGATGCATCTAAAAAACAATTATCATCTAAATAGATTTAGTTACTACCAGCTACTAACAAAAATGGTAACATTACAATGATTTGACACCTGTAATGGGGATAACAGAAGCTTTGTAGTCACAGTGAATTAATATTGTGATATTTCACATTCTGACCAAGTATTCTTTCAGTTGATTTATGTATTATGAGATCATAAATGGCTCCTGCTGATTTTTCATAAACATACATTGTAAGGGAATTGTCTCTGAGCTATTTATCTTGTAAGAAAATTATTTTTACCTGTTAAATCAGGTGGTTTTTTTTCTCTTTTTAAAACGGATGGCACCTGATTGATATGACAATAAAGAGTTTCAGCTATATGCAATATTGCATTTCAAATAAATAAAACTTACTTTAGATCCACAGAGAGTTTTATTTCCCAGGGAAATTTTTGGAAATCCTAAATTATTCTGAAATGTATTTTCAAAAGAAGTGTGACCAACAGTTCTGTCTAGCAGTCACGAAGGATGATGGACTTGTTGAGTTCAACAATCTGGCAGGGATTTACTTAGTCAAAATGAATAAATGGTTGAGATTATTGAGAACAGTATAATTAAAACCCTGTTTATATAATAAAGGTTAATGTCACTAGTTGCGCAGATATAGCATGTTTATTAGAATGATGACTGATTAGTTCTTTTCCTTTTTATAAGCAGCAAGAATGATATTGCTTCTGGGTTTCCTTCTACTTTGGTGTATAATTTACCAACAGTTTATCTTTTGAGTATCAGAACATTATTGTAACTAGGATCGCTGTAGTACTCGTGCTTGATATTTATGATGAGGTAGCTCTTGTTCTGATGAGGTAGTTTGCTAACACTGTCCTGTACTTTTTTACCATAATTTAATTGTGATGTCTTTTCTGCACAGAGAATATATGAATGAGAGTAAATAGTGTAAATCTGTCTGAAGTTGCGGGAAGGAGTTAAATGAATACTTTAAAAATGTATTTTCTGGATTGTGTTTCACAATGTTTTAATGAACTTGCATTATTTTTTCCTTCTCCCTCTTTGGAAATGAATGTTTGCTAGAGACATATGGTTCATGCTAGAAAAGTATGGATTAGTCAAAATGTAAAGCACAGATGGGGGATGATATTCAATTTCAAATTAGAAATTAAGTGAGCATTTGGGACTAATGAAGTTTTCATTATAGCAGGGTCCAACATCTTTGTCCAGTGCGTTTGCCACTCGTGTTTGATTAAGTCTCACTGGCTACAAACCAGTTCACCTTTTGAAGATGTGGAGTGCTGAGGCGCCTCCTGCATAATCAGGTGAATCCAAATGGGACATGGATTCTTTGGTGATGGCAGGGAGGGGAAAGGAAAAGTAATTCATTACTTTCCATGTTATTACCAGTCTTTTAATTGGATTACCATGAAATGATGCCTGGACATATTTGAAAGAAATGGATCTCTGCACAGAACTATGAATTTGACTTATTTGAGCATTAGAATTCATAGAATCAAAAGTTTTCGGATGGAATGTAAAGTAATTTTTATCATTTGGATTCAAGTTCTAAGGATTTGTCGGGCAAATTATTAAATTCCTGTATTTTATCTGTGTTTATGCATCAGATTATTTCAGTCCATTTTAGACTACTTTTTTTCCTTAGGGTTTGTGCAAGGTCAAATTGCATCATATTTGCCATGGACTAAAAGTGAATAAATGTTCACTGAATTAGCTCAGTTGGCAAAGGGTAGGTTGTTAAACAAAGAAATTTGAATGTGTACCTAAATCTGGGGGCAATAAGAGATTCTTCTATTATAACTAGGCTTACAATAAATGTATGAGTTTTCAACTTCATTCTACTATCCTGAATTTTAAAAGTATTAAGTATATCATTTAAGCAGGAGAAAGAGGTCTTCAGTCATGTTTTTCATAAATATTCTATAAAGCCATGTAGTTTTACACAGTGAAGATTTAATCCAGATTAGGTTTAGATGTATCATTTTAGAGTTATGTAAGGAGACAGCTAAATGTGGATTATCTCCCCATATGAATACAGGACTATATTTGCAGTAGTATCCTATCTGTTACCTAAATGCAGCTCTGACTTCTTTTCCTTATTCTAAATTAAACGAAATGCTGCACAATTGTTATACACTTTGAGTTAGCTCTTCAGTACTTCAACTAAGATTATTAAAAGTCATTAAAAAAAAACCAGTTCAATTTAGAACTTTTGGAATATACTGAAAATAAATAATTGCATTTTACAACTTTAAAAGTAATTCCAGAATTGTATTGCTAAAGTCAGTGGAAGTGGGTTTGACAGATTTTCTCTAAATTACTCAACCACCTACAGGTATTATTGCCAAGATTCTTTTGAAATGAGAATAAATTTTATAGAGTTACAACAGCAAAGTGAAAGGGTGTGTTTGATATATTCTCTGGACTGTTTCAACACCCACAGGTATATTATTTGTAAGAAAACAATCATGCAGAGTCTTCAGCTGGTTAGAGAGGCCACAGCATTCCATCTTCACCTGACATCCTAGCTGTTCTCTCAACATCCTGTGCCCCCTTGCCTGCCACCCACTCCTCCCAAAACAATGCTCACCAAGAGAGTTTTGTGTGAATGGACAAGAATATGAATGTTTTTTAAAAGAATCTGAACAGTATAGAAAGCACACTGTGGGTGTCAAAAAGGCTTGAGGTGGGAGAAGAAAACCTGTCTTTACGATTGATTAGTATTCCTTACTTTTCCTAATTAATCAATGTTATTCTTTAATTGTTAGAACCCTTCAAAGGTAATCATTTACTGGCTTAAAAGCTGAACAAAAAAAAAAAAAAAAAAAGACCCAAAAACCATGAAATGGAAGATTTAATTTTCTTTATTTCTTTTTTATTTGATTTACACATGCCACTCTGGTTTGTCTTTTCAACTATTCTAAAGAATCAAGTCCTGAAATATTCAGTGTGGGTTCTTCAAATACATTGCCTAAACTTCACCTATTTAAGTTTTAACATGAGTACCTTAAAAATGAAACATTATGAAGTTGTGCATTTCTCAGAGATGCTTGTTTCATGTCATGGTTTTATTTCTGTAAATCCTTCTTAATTTATTCCTGTAATGACTAAAGTATTTAAAAAGACCAGATCTGTTTATAGTGTGGACGCTAGATTTATTATATGTCACACATATGTAGTTTCCTGTACCATATACCATAATTTTATTAGAAATTAAAAGCCTACTATTATATACTTTGATATTTGTCCATTTTTCCAAAGGTTTTTAAATGTTTTCATTCTTTTACTTTTAAAATAATCTATTTCATGTATTATTTTCAATCTTAATTACTTAAAATCAGTATTAAAAAATAAATATTGCTATTTTAAAATATATAATTTAATGCTAATTAAATATAATTTAATGCTAATTAAATATAAATATAAATAATAATTAAATATAAATCTAAATATATATTTAATGCTAATTAACAAATTAGGGATGTAACTCAGACCTGTCTTCTCAATTTATGGTGACTTGCAGGTTTCAAAGATGGTAAAAAGAATTATTTCTAAACTTTCCTCTCTAGCAAACAATGCTAAATCCATCTTTCCCTTTGTCTTGCTGAATGTTTTTCGTCATAACCCTTGCACTAAGAAATAGAGGAATACCTTTTTTAACTTTTTACATCTAAAAATAGTTGAGCGCTAGACTTCCAGACTGTGCTGACTTAACCAAGCATTTTCTTAAGAGCATCCAGAACATTAGAGTTCTGTTATCCCTTCTCAGAGTGCTGCAGCCCTGCTGTGTTTAAACCTGATTGATGAGCTGCAGTCTTTTGTCTGGAACTGGTGATAAACATCTGTATCCCAGCACCATCCGGGTTTACTCACCAACCTGCATTTCTTTTCCAGCTTGAGCTTCTCTGTAGATGATCTTCTGCATGGACATACTGTCCTCTTCAAAATTTCAGTATCTATTTTAGAAGCTTGAGAAGTTCATTATCTGACTGTTTCTTTAAGTTTTCTTTACTAAATGGCAGCAAAGGGATGTCAGTCCTGTATTTTTTGACATGTTCTTCTTTTAGCAATTAAAATAAGAATTCTGCCTTATTGGTCTTCTGAAGAGATCTTGCAGTTTAGACAAAAGGCGGGCAACTGTGTGAGACAAGAATGTGTTGCAGCCTGTAGCATGTGCTAAAGTGATGACACACCATTATTGTGAATCTTTTCCCGCCATTATAGCAAAGAAATCACTTACCGATATTGCTTATTGTGAATTTTTTTCCCTGAGCTGTCACAGCTCTGTTTCATGTAGTTAAGTCACCTGAGTTCTGTGCCATCTATCAAGTTGTCACACTATGGTGTCTTGTATAAAATTAAAAGTATTTTCACATAATTTCTAGGTAAGTAATTTTTTTCCCAGTTTATGTTCTGGAGTCTTAAAGACATAAGTTGTTCAAAGTACATGAGTATTATATATATATCCATAATTCTATATGTTGATTGCAAGCATGAGTTAGCCTCTTATTCAAAGTTACCAACTATACATTGCTCCAGAAGCAAACTTTCTTCTTAGCACAGCCTAATGTGCCAAAGCACTTCAGAAGAGTGAAAGAACTTCAGCCCATTGGGAGAGACCCAAATATACACCTCTTCCTGGGGCAGAACGGTTTACTGTTAACTATTTCTCTTTTATGCTCATGTCACATCTCCACAGGATCATTTGTAGCAGAGTCCTGGTGATGCCTGCCAGAAGGAAGGGTGAATTTTGTCAGTTACCAGAATCCTGGCAGTGCTTGTTTGTCCAAGTAGCCCAAAATATAGGTGTCTTGCAAGTAACATGGATGTACTGAGTTAGCCCAAAAGCATGCCATGTTTTAGCCTGCTTCCCAGACTGAGCTGCTAACAATAGTTTAACCAGGGCACCGATGTTCTAACAAATTATGTACCTCCACATTTTTCCATTAAAGTTTACTTGCAGTCCATTACCACTACTGATCCTGGCATCTCTGGTGTCAGAATGGAGAAGACTATGATAAAAGGAAGAAATGGTACATGAAGAAGGAAAAAACAGTTCTCAAAGTGTAAAAACTTTATATTGTGTAAAAATTGAGTTTCAATGTATAAATTGAATCGATACTTCTAGGGTTGGTGAATGGAGGAAAAAACGGGGGAAGCTAATGAAAATGGACATTCCCATTGACTGTTTTAACAATTAATATGCAATTCAGACGACCATTTTAGAATATAAATTCTTTATGGACTCAGCTACACTAGATCAATGGAAGCACCTGCTTTAATGCATGCGATTATCCACCTAAGAAGTGCAGTTGGAAAGCTTAGATGGAAATTAAATTTTAGAAGCTGACTGAATCTAGTTCATTTTTGAAGCCTGGTTTTATGTGTAGTTTGGATTATAAATGTAATTGTCTTATAACATTGCGCTATTTGTTCTCATATGGAAAATCACAGGTGAAAATATACTGTAATCTGTGTTGCTATATGGGAACAGTTGTCCAGACATGAAAGAACGAACTTCACCTAGTTACAGAATCATCAATATAAGTCAATGTGCTGGCAAATGCAAAATATTACATTAATTCTGTCTACTAAAACTGCCTCAGAAAAGGATAATGTTTCTGCTCATTCTCTTCCCACTGTTTTTAACTCCTTCTCAGTTTACTGAGAAAGTCAAGTAAGCCTTGTACTGACCAGCTGCATGAAAGCAGCAGATTTTTTTTGAAGACTTGTCAAAGTGTGCTGATCAAAAGACTGAGTTGCTGGCAAGGTAACAGTCAATTGTGACTTACTAAAAAATCTTTGTAAAAAGTACAACAATGGAATTCTACTGGTAAGACTGAGTGCTTTAAATTTAGCAGCGTAGTTTGGTTAAGTATGTGTATCGTTAATTTTCTAAATTGTGTCTGTATGTATAACACTGAAAAGTATGACATTTACTCATCTTTCTTATTTGAATCAAATGTTTAAGTTATAATATATTAAAGTGGTTGGTCAGGAAAAAAAAGTACTGCGTGAGCTTCTTCCCTCAGTCTTTAATGACGTACGTAATGAAAGATATTCTTGAAGATCTGCTATAACTATTCACTCTTTAAAGGGTAAAAACCTTGATCTAAGGACTGTTTTTTTAGGTTATGTGAAAGGAGAACAACTGAACTTATCTCAGTAAAACCTTAAAGAATTTGGATAGTTCACAAAAAATATGTTAAAGCCTGCAGTAACTTAGTTTTGTACCACCAAGATTGAATATAGCACAGACTTTTCTGGGAACAAGTTTCGTTTAGACAATCAATTCTGTTGAATGCCTTATAGCTTATCACATATTTCCCAAGATCCAGAAAATACAATTACAAAGTCTGTAAAACAAGGCAACAGGCCATCAGCATTGCTGCTAGTTGAGAAAACTAGCAAATGTCTGTTTTGATAATTGAGAAATGTGAGTTTGTCTTCCAACTAACTGCAAGGAAATAAAAAGTGGGATCACTATTGTACGCATGTGCCAGAGGTCCTTATTAAAACTCAGGATTCTTTGGGACTTCAAAAATGTAGAACTGAAGAGGACCTTAATTTCGGTCAGTCTTGTGCTATAACCAAGGGCCATATCATTCAATATTTACCCTTAGATCAAATTCCACCTCAAAAAAATAATTGAGGTTTCTTCTCTGTTTTGCCATAAAGCAGCAGTCTGAGAGCTTCACTGCTCCAATTATTAGCTTTCCTCTTATTTCCATTCTGAAATTATTTATGTCTCTTTAAAATCTTTATATCTGTTTGCTAAACTAAACCAAGTCCTTCTTGCTTCCCCTTGTATGAGATGCTCTTCATTCCTCTAAGCATGATAGGAATCCTTATCTGCACCTGTTGTGGTTCTTTCTAGAACACAAGAAAAAGTTGCACCTTACCTCAAGTAGTTTCAAGGGGCTTTAGGGTGCTTTCTCTTTTCATGGATTTTTTTTTCCTCCTTTAGTTACTGTTCTTTATTCATCTGATGACCTCTCTGTCATGAGAAAATCTATTAAAAATATTTGTTATTGCATATTTGAGTACACATGGCAGTTGATTTTAAATCCTAAAATGAAGATTATTTTATTGTCCTAATGCACTGAGTATCTTGAGTTTTACTTGTGGGTCAGTGCTCTATTTCATTGAAGTAAAACTTCAGTGCTGCCTTACTACATTTATTCTCTTGCATTTTCTGAAAAACTCTGCCTTTACTTGTATTCCAGTCATCATCTTCCACTGTCTTTGTTACCTACATCAAGTTTTGTTTTAGACTTGTTCCATTCATATCAACCACTTACATATTTTTACAGATCATACCTTTTTTTAATAGTCACATAAGTTTTTAGTAGTTCTTTCAATAACTACTTCATCTTTCCAGTTAGTGTCTTTCATGTTATCTATTGATCTGATCATTAAAACTAAGTGTGAAAATAATAAACCCCTCTTTTCTCATTTTCCAATTCTGAATAGTCATGTTAGCAGGTAAAAGGTGAGCAGGTTTTAGAGTATATGATTTTTTTTTTATGAGCTCTGGAAGACTGAAGATTACAGGACTGTCTGTTAAAACTCTGCATAACTGATTTATTAATATAATAACTACTTTGTACCAGGAGTCTTCACTTGATGGTAAGTTTATAAATAGTGAATGTTGGTCAAACAGGAGTTTGTCAGGTGAGAGAGAGGTAAGAATAGATGTCCTTAAAATACCCTGAGGCCGTTTCTGTGCACCTGAGTTCCCAGCAAACAAATATATCTAACTTTTATTTTTCTTTTGAAAATCACCTGTAAGTGCATGTTCTATCCAAATCCCTGCTGGAACTCTGCATATAGCTCAGACTGTGGATCATAGTACTCGTACCATACTCAAGCTATTTAGTTCATCCATGAATTAACAAGATAATAACCAGCATGAGTGCAAGAAGTAATAAGATAAACTAAACTTTCTGTGCAAGACTATGCAAAACTTCCTTCAAATGCAAACATTTGTCTCAGGCACTGTAAAGAGCCAAGGTTTCATGCATGTACTTAACTTCTCACACAGCAGATAGTCACTACCCAAACTACCCACCAAGCCCAAATGTACATGCGAATAACAATTCCAAACAATGAGATGTCATATTTTTTTAATGATTTGGTAGTCATGAATTCCCCATTGACTTGAAATACAGAAAATATCACTTAAGATTTCTCATTAAGAAAGAGAAAGATCTAAATGCTGTTTTCTTTCCTTCTTCTTTTGTTGCTATTATGGAAACAAATAGAAATCCAAGTTCTATTTCAAAGAAATTGATTTTTCTTTTACAACTTTGTCATTCTGCTTGTGGAAGTACTGTGTGCATTATAACTGCTATCTTGGTTTTTCTCAATAAATCACCAGTTAAGAGGGAAGCTGCAGGAAGATGGAGGTAGGGAAGAAAGAGTCAGGCTCAGGATGCTTAGGTGTCTTAAGAGCACAGAACTGGGAAGAAGTCCTGGATCACTGAGTCTGGTTGGCTTATGCTCACTCATGGTTTATACTCAGCCATGATTTAAAATTGTTATTTTTTCTGCCCTCACCACTCCTGTTGGGATGTTATTTTTTATTAATGTTTTCCTAATAACGCTACAGAAAATAGTGAGCCACGTACTCCTCAAGTCCACCCCAACACAATAAAAGTCTTTACAAAATCCAGTGGGCATTATTTTTACATTAACATTTGACTTAAGTTCCTTATTTTGAAAGCATACCATGGTACAAATGCCCTCCATTTTGGTCCTGTGGTTATAATGTATGGTATTCCTAAACATGCAATCATAATAGTCAGAATGAAGTCTTGAAGAATCGACCATTTCAGACAAATAGAGGCAATGTAAAACCATACATGCAGAAGGCTGAGTTCTGATCCCCTTGGTATCAAAAAGCTTTTGAGCTGCTTGTGCTGCACTTTTACTAACTTTTGCCTGTGACAGGTGCTAGCAGACACTGTTAGTTATATTTATCATTGGTAATTTTCAGCACTTCATGGTCCTGCTTCAGTGCTCTGGAACATTCTGGGGAGGCAAGATGGGTAAGGTCTAAACAATCTGAAGCCCTGGGCTGTACAACTGAGCTGCACAGTGTTACCTTATAGCTCCTGATGCTGGCTCTGACTCAAAGATTTTTAAACACAAGCTGTTGTGCTAGAATCAGGCTTGGAGATACAGCTCTGTGACTTGCTGAATCAGGGAATATATGTAACAAGGTGATTTAGGAATCCAGCTCTGATCTGATTCTCGTTTTGCAGTGGTCAAGCTTTTATTCCTGAGCTGTGTGGGCACCCTGCAGTACCACTGCAAACTCAGTGCTGCAGTCCTGCGCTTCTGCCTGCTTCCCAAAGTATAGCCTGTGGCTGGGGCTCCTCCAGGTACCTGGGGTGAGCGGCACTGCTCTGATTTTAGAAAATTTGAGTTGCTGCTACCTCTGTCATTAGCACTTCTTCTTTTTTTTTTTTTTTTTGTTGTGATTTAAGCCCAGCTGGTAACTCAGTGCCACGCAGCCACTCGCTCAATCCCCCCCGGCTCCCATAGGAATGGGGTGGATAATCAAAATAATGTAACTCCCATGGGTTGAGATAAGAACAGCCTAGTAACTAAGGTATAACACAAACCACTGCTGCTACCACCAATAATAATAATGATAAGGGAAATAACAAGGGAAGAGAATACAACCGCTCACCATCTGCCAACCGATACCCAGCCTGACCTGAGCAGTGATCTAACCCTTCCGGGTAACTGACCCCAGTTTATATAGTGGGCATGACGTGCTGTGGTATGGAATACCTCTTTGGCTATTTTGGGTCAGGTGTCCTGTCTCTGCTTCCTCCCGGCTTCCCATCCTCTCTGGCAGAGCATGAGGCTCAGAAAGTCCTTGGTCAGAGTAAACATTACTGAGTAGCAGCTGAAAACATTGGTGTTATCAGCTCTGTTCTCAGGCTGAAAGTCAAAATCCACAGCACTGCACCAGCTACTAAGAAGGAGAAAAAAGACTGCTACTGATGAACCCAGGACACATACTATAAATGAAGTTATATTTATGAAATGTCACCAATAGATCAACAAATATCCATTAATAAGCATGAAAATATTTGCAAGACCCTGTGATAATACAGTCAGGCTTCCATTTCTAGGTCCTTTAAAAACTCAAAATAGAATTATACTTAGCTGGTCTTCATTCTTTGTATCTTGATTCCTTGTCAGCTGTGTCACACCTATGTTTTCACCTGAATTCACTTACAAAAAAATATCTTTTTGCTTTTTGCAATAGTTTACTTTTACTTTGTGGCAGGTTTTTGTTCAATTCAACTTGGCAAATATGGATGCATTTTATGTATGGTACTCGAGTTATAATTGAGGGAATAATATTCTGTTTTGTTGAAATTCCAGCTGATGATAAGAAATAAAGTGTGCAAGTAGTCATGCTCAGCAGAAGAGTGAAAAACTGAAAGGTTTGTCTTGTTAACTGCTGCTTTAGAGGGCAGTTATTTTCATAAATTGCTTCTGTACTCGTGGTATTGGTAGTTGCAAATATCCTCTCCCAATTTTTGTCCCTTTTTTAGCATTGAGATACAGTTTTCCTTCTTCATAGGGTGCTAATTTGTCTATAAACGGTCAGTTTGTTAACACTATAAAAAGCACTGATTAATTTGGATAGTCTTCTGGTTATATATCATGCTCATATCAACTGAATTGTTTCTGGATTGTAATATGTTATGTTTCAATTCATTCTTTCTCCCCAGTGAATATATGTTGTGTATCTTACTAACATTGAACATGAGTGCTTGAGAATACCATTCTCCTCTAAGAAACAGAAAATTGCAAAGCAGAAAGATTTCTGTGTACATCTGACAAGGCTTATATTGATTATGTGAATACTTCTCTGCTTTCGTGAGCAAAACAGGGAAATAAAACTAGTGCCCACATCTTTTTTTTTATCCTAGACCAATAGACAATCTCTGCAGCTTTATGTAAAACACAGAAAGCAGTAGTTGTAGCACTGGTATCACTTTGCACCAAACATTAAAAGTTATTTCTTCAAAATTGCGCTAGATTACAAGTGTTGTGTTTTCTCTGGACTCTATTTTCTCTGTGATCATTGAGGTTAATTTTGTAGTTGTAGTCTTATCTAAAACAGGTTTACATTAGACATAACAGCATTTATAATGCAAAGAAGTACAATTTTCCTGATAAATGTGGTATGCAGAACTGGGCACATAATTAAAGACAATTTCAATTTCAAATTGAAAAGAGGTTCTTCTGGGTCTTGGCTATGAATGGAAACAGAGTCCAACTATGAAGTTCCAACAAAAATAGCAAGTGAGATTCTCAAGCCTAATTCTCTGGTTAGAAAGATGCCATTTAAAAAAGCTTCTAGCTCCCTTTTAGTCAACTCCTTCTTTGTGAGAAGTTTTGTCATACGATCAAAGTCTTCATCAGGTATTCTGTTGCTTAGTTACCACCGGTCCCTTGGGCAGATTGGTTCTCTTGGGTTGTAGTCAACACTTTGTGCAGGTGAAGAGCTTGGACAATATACAGTAAATTAGATGCCCTGAAATTTTTCAGTGGAAGAGCTCTGTAAAAGCTGTATGTTGAAATTTTAACTCTTTCAGATTTGTTAGACCATTTGCCTAACAGATGTTTTAATATTTAGTATCAATTTTGTTTCCCGCACCCCCTTTTCTCTGTGTTTTGTTTAAATAAAGCTATATGTTTCTTCTGTCACATGAACTAAAATTTAGTTTTGAAGATTACTGCAAATGTCACTGAACAATGGACATTACATGCAGGAAAAGAACCTGATGTCAGGAAACATAACAATCAGGGCTGTTTTCTGATGGAAATAGCATTTACAATGAATCCAAATTATGTTTTTTCTTGTGGGAAACTTGCCATCTCATAAGGAAAGGTATAAATAAGAATGATTCCAGCCTTATATAATTTTTAAAAGAAAAATTCACCATTTATATAAACCACAGATTTTTAGGAAAGAATTACTTCTGTTGATCTTATAAAAATATATTATTGCTGTGTTTAGTTTGTAAAGTACATGCAGTATCTTTTAAAGAGAGAGCCTAAAAGCACATACAATTTTAAAACTGCAAACTCGCATTTCTTTTACAGTTACCATAATATAGTTGAATTTTACAACATACGTTTTCTGCCTGGATGTGTTATTTGTAGCTCTTTCTCAGAAAACTTTAAGGGGTGCACACTTTTTATCAGTATTGTTTAACTTATCCTCAAAGAAATATCACACTATGCATAATGAAAATACAGGCAAGTATCAGGCTTCTGTTCAGCCCTAAATATTAGACCAGTCTTATAACTTCTCTTTGAATGCCAGTCATAGGATGCAGATATCATGCAATAATCCATATTTTTCCAGGGCTGGCATCTGCCTGCTCTGTAGATTCCTGAGGCAGTTTTGTTAGCACTGTGGAGATGCCTCCAGCTCTACCATGTGATTAAGTTGCAGATGGAATACTTGCACAATGCACTTTTCTTTCTCCTATGTTAATCATATTAGGCAGTCTGATCTTTCTTTGTGAGCTAGGATATTTGTACATGCTTTAAAAGCAGCAATTTGCCTCTTTATAAAAATGAATTAAATTACCTCAGATTTTTAGAGAAAATCTTCATATCTTTCCTGACAGTGCTGCAATGTATTACAGGAAGCCTTTCCAAAGCTAATATCTGACTGCTAGGTTTTTCAATTCAGTACTACATAAATCCCTTTTGAATGCTAGTTTTTCAGAAGTAATCTCCTAAATTTAAATACTAGTTGAGAAAAAATAAGTGGTGAATTTAAGACAATTATTGAGCAAGTACCTGATGTGGGATACCTCTATTCATTGATCTTAAAGCCCTGAAAAAAAATTACTTGGGATAAACAGCACAATTTATGAATTAAAAAAATACGAAGTGCTGCTTTTATACAAATGTCTCAGATACTTATGATACAAAATGGATTTGTTTCAGATTGTCCAAATGTTGATATTTATAACTTCTGTATCATGAAATGATATGAATTCATATATACAGCATGTCCTGAAATCTGGGAGATTTGGATTGAAGTATGGCTTATGCTTAACTTCGGCATGTAGAAGGCCATTTCAGATCCTTACTAATTAAAAGTAGCAAAATGTTCTAGTTTTATTCTTAGACAAGCACAGATTTATTTTTTTTTATTTCTAGATAAGTGCCTGTGTGCTAATTCTTTACTAAAATCCAGACTTTTTCTGGGCATATCCTTATTGTATTTTATCATATTATTTGAGATCTATTAATCCTTTGTGTTCATAACAGTTTCAAATTAATATTTGTACAAAATCCTTCAGAACATTTAATTACTTTGTTTAATAGAGTTTTCTTCTTAAGATTACAGCCTTTTTCAATAAATTGCAAATTGTGCAAACAAAGTACGCCTACTTAAGTTTGGCAGTTTTGCATTGCCAAATCACTATTGTTTCACTCTTCATTTGTTCAAAGGATTATTTTTTAAATTAGTGAACTAAAATGAAAAAGTGCGTTTTTCTGTTCTCTTGTTTGTAACCCATAATTTTCCTAAGGCCAATTTAAGGTATATTGTCTTTTAGAATGACATTAAATTAGACCTCAGTCATCTGCTTCCTGTCACTTTCTATTATTTTGTACTTGTTCATCAATCCTTGGGGGAAATCAAAGCCTGTGTGTGGCTCCCATTTGAATCTGCATAATTCTCAGTGATGGCTGGGTCAGGAGGTGCTTCCCCATGATATTTAAATTTCTACCATAACTGGAGCCATTAACCCTTCAATGACATAGTCATTCCAATAATCTTGTTAGTATGTACATAAGTACAAGTAAAGTAATTTAAATATTACATTTAATTCCAAATGATGATATTTTGATAATTATAAGAATGTCACTGTTTTTTTTATAATACTTGTTTTATTTAGGCATGTATTTATTCTGACATACATTCTAAGTACCTGTGACAGCAATTTTTATAAGGATTCTTCTGTTCTGAAAAGAATTTAAATGCATTATTATTATTTTTAATATGCAAACTATTTTGCTCCTAGAAGTTAAATTCTGGTTGTACTTAAGTGCTACTTGTAAAACTCAGAGTACCCTAAAGTAGCTAGCTATAGGAGGCAGAGGGCATGTTCTCTTTGGTAGTCATGATGACAATGCAGCAATCTATAGATGGAAAGAATTGCCACCATATTGCACTAACAGAACTGAGCAGACTGGCAGAATTAGATGCCTCAGGAGGAGGAACATTGCATGTGCCTTCTATATTCATCAAAGCTCTGTTAAAAGCTCCTCAGTGACAGCTAAGAATACTCATAATCTGTATTTCTCATGATCAACCAACAATAACTAAGAAAAAAGGGCACCCCTGAACTGACATGTCTTACATACTTACAAGTATGTAAGTCATACTTACTTACAAGTGCTCACTCTTACTACAGCAACAGAATGATGGAAAAGTATAGAGGAATCAAATGCATTTTTAGATGACAGTCTTGTAAACGTGGCTGAGTGTAAGAGATGAGGAGAACGAGGTATTTTACTGGAGCAGTAAGCATCTGACAGGGAGAAACATTGAAATGTAGTAGCACCCGTTATTCAGGAACAGGCACGGTTAACAGCTGACTCTTCAACTGAATGATCATATCCAGTGAATGCTGGTCTATGTTTCTTGTCTTGGCTCGACTTGATGGTTTTTATCTTGGCTTCCACTTTAAATGCATGGGAAAAGGCTTCTGCAAGTTTCCAGATCTAATCATATGCATTGGTTTTCTAAGATGCTGTGGGAAGTTCAGATCCTCATCTTGTTATTAATTAAAGGCCAAGTAGTATTAATTATAAAGTGCTGTGCATTTACACTGTGTGTGAATGCAGTAAATGCTGTATAAAAAACTGGTGGTGAGGTTTGAAAAGCCCTACTTCCTTCCGTCTCCAAGCCAAAGTAAGTCACTAATGTGTGCCTGCATAGGAATCATTCAGTCCACTAGAGTCACTGAATCATGCAAACCTGCTGAGAAGCAGATCTGCTTTGAGAGCTTATTCAAACTTCGTTTTTTCTTGCAAGCACCAGGTAATCTCAGAGATCTCAGTCATCATTTCCACCTTGTGGTATGGTTTTTACTTTGTTCAATTTATTGACAGATAAAATCTTTCAGAAAAATGATATAAATAAATACTGATCTTCTCCCTCATGTATATGAAGACCTGGATTCTGTGGGGCTGTCAGGGAAATGGTTATAGCTCTTTGATTTTCCACGTAGCCCCAGGCCTCTGTGTTGCTTTAGCCTGTGCCAGCTGGCAGTGGTTCCCTAGAGACCATTGCAACATCAATTTTAGAACTCCCTGCACTTTGTCTGTTCTTCTTCCCCACTTAAAGCACAGAAGGGTGCACATACAGTGGACAGTAAATGACCTAGCTCTACCAGGTAGTCACAGAAGACCCTGCTTCTCTGGGTTGTGTAGATACAATGTTGGAGATATCAGAGCAGAAAGAAGAAATATGTGAAAAAGTAGGACTTTGTCTTTTGAAAGGATCCCATGTGATGACTCCAGATAATGTACTAAAATTTCCAGGCATTGTATAGCTGGACTTGTGTCGTGGTTTAAGCCCAGCCAGCAACCCAGAACCACTCAGCTGCTCGCTCAATACCATCCCCCCTCCCCCCCCCTTCCTTCCACTTCTGGAGGGATGGGGAGGAGAATCAAAAGAACGTAACTCCCACAGGTTGAGATAAGAACAGCCCAGTAACTAAGGTAACACAAACCACTGCTGCTACCACCAATAATAATAATGATAAGGGAAATAACAAGGGAAGAGAATACAACCGCTCACCATCTGCCAACCGATACCCAGCCCGACTGAGCAGTGATCTAACCCTTCCAGGTAACTGACCCCAGTTTATATAGTGGGCATGACATGCTGTGGTATGGAATACCTCTTTGGCTATTTTGGGTCAGGTGTCCTGTCTCTGTTTCCTCCTGGCTTCTTCTCCTGCCTGGCAGAGAATGAGACTCAGAAAATCCTTGGTTGGAGTAAACATCACTTAGCAACAACTAAAAACATTGGTGTTATCAGCATTGTCCCCAGGCTGAAAGTCAAAATCCACAGCACTGCACCAGCTACTAAGAAGGAGAAAAATGACTGCTACTGCTGAACTCAGGACACCTTGAAACAGAAAAAGCAAACAAACAAACAAAAATACTGTGGTTAGAGATTATTCTTCTGCTATTTTATTGTCTGACCTAGATGCAAGAATTTCCCAATTTTCTAGGTTAATGTGAGGCTTATAGACCTGAGCTTTGGCTCTATCAGTAGAGACTGTGTCTTGTCGCTACTACTTCTTAGTTCAGAGTCTTGCAGTATCTTTGGCTATGGCATTTCTGGATGTTTCAAATGTACCTGACTGTGTCAACTATCTCAATTTTCTGAATAGACTTGACTTGTAGATGTGTTGCAAGTCTTCAAAGCCCATTGCTTTTGATGTATATTCAGCAGTTTTAAGGCCCTGTTCTGCCAAACTGCCCAGTTTGGTCTTGGTTGGTTTGTTTGCTTGCTTTCAAAAATGCCAAGAGAGTTTCAGTTGGTACACCATTAAAAAATGAAAATAAAAAAAAAAAAAAGAAAAAGAAAAATCAAGAATACCTGAATAATTTAAAAATTAAAATTAAATTAAAAAATTAAAGTATCTCAGAGTGGAATATTCTGTGACGTAGCAGACAAAGGCATAAAAATGCATGATGAAGCCAAATAAAGCCAAATGGAAATTAAAAGCAAATTTTTAACAGGACAGGTAATTAACCTTCAAAAAATCTTATCAGAATATGCTCTCCATTTATCAGTCAAAACCATGTATTTAGTTTTGATATCTTTCTAAAATATATAACTTCTTTTAGCTAAGTACTGAAATTCCTTGGTGGTTTGTTACATGACATCTTAAGAAAGAGGCTACATAACACCTATTATCTTGTAATCTCGTAGACTAAGACATAGGTGGTCTGTAAATTGAACCTATAAAAATAACTGGTAAAAACTGATCATCAGCCAGAGTACACCAGATCCTCAAGACATCCTTAGGCTTGGCATTCGCTAGATGGAGAACTAAACCCTACAGAAAACAGCAGCTGCCCATTGCTTTTCAAAAAGTAGTGGATAGAATGCATCAATTGGATTTCTGATCTTGACAGTTCTTGAACACCTTTTCCTGGCTGCTGAGGGTATTGGATTGCAAAAGGATCCTAAACGCAAGGCGAGGTGAAGAAGGTATACGGAGGAAAGAACAGAATAACTGTAGCAAAGGGTATAATTAAGAAATCACAATGGTGATAGCATTTAAAGAATTTTAAATGTAGGTGGCCCATAATATATTTTAACATTAAGGCCTTCAGTTTATGATTTGGGAAAATTGAGTAGGATTAGTTGATTTCTTACGACACGAGCTTCCTTTTTGACCTTATGCAAGCCATAATACTCTTTCTGCTAAATAAGAATAACAGACCATGTCTACCTTATGTAGTTTGAAGAGAGGTAAATAAAAATGGAAATATGGTAAAATACAACATAATGGAGTGTATAATGGCTTAAGATGATGAAATATAGTATAATAGTGTCTATTTTAATTAGTTTTCGGAGAAAAGCAAAATGAGTTAGTACATGTGTACTATCCAGAAGTATAGGACTGCAGCAGGCTCAATATTTTCTTTATTTGAATTATATTGGCTTTTTTTTTTGGTGTAATATGAAATTAAAAGTTTCCAAGTATAATAGATTTGCTTATTTGTGTTACTTTTCATGTGAATGCAAACGATTAACCTAATATGCTTCTAAGACAAGTTTAATAACTGAACTTCCTGGCAAAGTTTAGAACCTGTCAAGATAAGCACACATGAAAAGATTTGCAGAATAATGGCATCAGTTCTTTTATGGAAGTAGGCTGAAGACTGATAAAGCTCAAGGAATCTTTATTTGCTAGGTTTTCTCATAGAATGTGGAAATGGCCCAAAGTAAAGACCCGTAATTAGCAATGCATCTATTTAAACTACCAGTAGAGAATAGAAATTAGAAGTACTAATGGTAGATAGGTCTAGTGATGGCTTTTAAACTTGATGGTCTGAATTCAACCCCCATATTTAGAAATCTCTGTGTCTCAGAGATTGAATGGCATCACTCTGTACCTGATCTGTCCGATTTGGGTTTTGGTTTTTTGTCTTAAACATCCATTCGCTGTTGGAAATAGGTGTAGGTGTATCATCAGTTTGACACACTGTGTCTGTTCTAAATCCCTTATATGATCCTTCCCTGCCTTACTCTTCTGCCATCATTTACCTCCTAAAGTCCAAAATCCTTGCTTCCACTTTCCGTCCATTGGCTCTTAGTAACAGCACATAAAGATGGTAGTGAAAATTATAAATCATAAGGAAATTTACTTTTTTGCCAGCTGAATATGTTCTTATATTTTCTAGATGTACTAGACCCTGTTGCTTATTTTTTAAATAATGGATACAATTGATGGAAGATTTGAGACAGTAGGATGCTTTATATACAGTCAAAGACTTGAACTGTACAGGAGAATGAAGTCTGTTCCCTCAGAATGGAAATTTGGGTTATATATAACTCTTAGATAAACTTTATAAAATCAAATTTTCAAAAGATCATTTCAGTTAAAAATTTAAAAAGGTATATTCTAAAACTACTGAATTAGTAAGAATTACAGTTACTATATGCACTTTCCTGCTGGCAGTATCCTTTTTCATTTGAATTTAACTTTGAGATTATGTAGAAGAAATACAGTAACAAATTATGGACATGTGCAGTGTAATTACCACAGTTGCCTTTTCTGCCATGTTCCAGTATTAAAGGATTATTCTATTTGACAGAACAGCACAGACTTACTGAAAGGGTCATATTGAGAGAAGGTTGGTAACATATTCTATACAGTGTCATTATCTACAGGTCCTAAATATTCTTTCCAGAAACAGAATAAAGCCCACATTAAAAAAAACAAAATAGATGTACCTTTCAGTTCTTTCCATTATTTGGAAAATACATATAAAAGCTTGGTTTTGACATAATTATTTTGTTCATTTATTTTGAGAAGAATATCTACGTACCTTCAACAACTCTGAACTTTACAGTGAGGATGTGTTTGTCAGATAGCACTTACTACGCACTGTCTTATGCAATATTTACCTCCCTCAGAAATCCACTTGTACTTAGAAGTGCGAAGTTCAGTTCTTTTTAAAGAATTCCACTCCTATTCAGATATTAAATAAAATAACTCAAAATATAATGGAAGTATTAAACCTTATAATTATTGTAGTTTCCAATATAATAGAATTGAAGTTTGTTAAAGATTGAGTAGGAGAAAAAATGGGAACAAATTGAGATGTGTTTTTCTTTAAAGCTAATAGACTTTTAATGTATTGTAAGACACAGGCTTTTTTAAAAACAAGTAAAAAGCATAAAAACCCAAATGTGCCAGCTCTGACATTTCCTGTCTGATGACAACGATGAGATCCAGCCTGTTAAGGGCTTAAAATGAATGTCTTGTCTAATTTGTGCTCTTCATTTTTATTTCTTTCCTCCCAACTGTCTCATTTTACCCCACCTGTCACACATCACACTTTCACACCCCTACCTTACTTTTTCAGATTTTAAAAGCTTTGCCTTTTGTTTTTCCCCATCTTAAATATGATCCAGCCTTTTCTTTTTAACTATTTACTTTACTTTTTTCCCTCTTTGCTGTTTAACTTCCTCATCTGTTTGCTATTTACTCTTTTATTTTTCAAATGAATTCTATAACTCTTAAGGAAAAATAAAACAATAAATTTAAATAACATCAGACATATATAATAAAAATATTAGTGCTTAAAGGCATGTATGTTTCCCGTAAAACAGTAATAGCACAATGTCTTTAATAATAAAATTTAAACAAAATATTAATGGATTTCCTGGATGTACTATTTATGTTTTGAACATTTAAAACATTTATATTCATCTTCTTAGAATTCTGGGATTCTTGTCAGGATGGTGTAAATTCTATACAGCTGAACAACAGAGTCGTAATAAGCACTAGTAAGAGGCGTGCAACTTGCAAGTCATTCAGCTTTCTTCACATCTTGGTTTCTAATATCTGAGATATAAATTGACTTCTCAAAAATTCACTCTGATTATATCTTACTCATTTTGGATATTACCATGCTTCCTAAAACAAGTGCTTCTTAGGTTTATATATTGGGCATGCATAGCTAAATAACTGTCATTATTCTGTCTTATTAATTTTATTAATTACATTTGTTTATTGATAACATTTGGATCTGGAGCTGTGGCCAAATATGCTATGCCTCTGAATATAAAGAACGTCTGTTAAAACATCTAAACCACTGAAGTATAGATGCAAATGCCAGAAGTTTAAGTTAATAAATGATAACGTCAATGTTTGATTTGAAATTTGGTTGACTTGCTTGAAGAGATTGTTAAACCAGGTAGTCTTATTTTTTTAACTAGTTAAAATTGACAATAATTGACAGTTTAATTTAGTTTCTTTTTAACTTGTTGAATCCTTACTTTTATAGTTCCTTCCTTTTTCTTTTTGTTTATTTCATACTGAAAAACATTTTTGGCTTTACTTTCAAAAGGCACTTCTTTCCTGCTGTGATAATCCTGAATTTTATTTGTATGTTGGTTTTTTTCAAATATCATTCTATTTTTTCATTCAAAATTGCTAAATATGTTCTGTAATGCTGCCTGTCACACATTGTCAGTGACTCTAAGCTGTGTTTAAGTTATCCACTGGCATCTAGTAATTATCCAGAACCATGAAATACAAGGCAATATTCTCTGATGTGTAAAATTTCAATTCTGCATGTAATTCTTCAATCTTAAACACATATAGAGAAACATCTCAGTTTAGCTTTCAGTATTAGATGTTTTAAAGTGTGTTTTGTCAGGGTTTTTTTCCTTATAGGTCCTTTAAACCTGAAACAATTGTAGCAGAATCCAACTTAAACATGTGTCCAAGCTGAAATGATATCATGGTGACCACACAACATATGTCACACTGTAAGCATGCTTATGGCTTGCTCTGCTGAAACTTCTTTCATAATTTATATTGATTTCTTTAATGCTGTTCTCTGAAAGTTTTAAACTATATCAGAATTAATCATAATATATTTTGCTGGTAGGTATTTTAAACAATTGAATCGCCAGTTACGCAGTATTTGTCTAAATGGCTGACAATTTCCATCTTTTGACATGCTGAAGATGTACAACAGCAATACTTTATGAGTAAAAGATGAAGCTCTTGATTCCTTCTAAATCTTATTCTCTGTCCTCTGTTTTGAGATATTGCTTCATACCAAATGCATGCATATAGACACAGTGTATTGGTATCAGACACAAAGTATGTGAATTCTGATACCTTTTCATCAGTTGTAAACCAAGAATTCTATTTTTTAAATGATATCCTGCCAGCTTTTTCACAATCCATTAATTCCTGGATCAACATCAGAAGGAATGTCAGAGCCAAGTGAAATTCTTGTAAGACACAGATGTCAGGATCAAAAGTCAGAGACATTCTCAGAACAGCAGGGAAGCATGCTTGTTAGACCTTAATCGTAACAATTAGTATCTGCCATGTGACATTCTTTATACCCTGCCTATATTTCTGTTAAGTTCCAGGCATGCTGAAAAGAGAAAGTATTTAGTGAAGTTCAGTACAAAAGTAGATGGGCTATTAGCCTTATTGTTTCTCTTTTTGGCACTCTTCACAAACTTTTCTGTAGTGTCCTACCCTAAATAGTAAAAAAAATTGCATCATCCTAACTTTAGATTGAAGCAACTTTACATTAAAAATATTTTACTCTGTTCTGAAAAAAATCTGTTATATTAAGGTATTTCTTTAATGTATATGGTTAATGATTAACAAATCTTCAAGGAAAAGGCTGCTGGTAATTAGAAAATACTAAAATATAGTTTGCTTTGTAGAAAAACTACTTGTATTCTTAGGAGTTAGTGGCTAGCGTTATGCAGAATTTACAGACTTTGTTTTTAATCATCCAAGCTTTGAATACTTTGCATTCAGAGTAACAATCTCAGAAATTAAAACAAAAATATCTTTAAGTGCATTAGACAGAAGACACAGAAGACACCGAAATGATAAAGCTCCTTTCTACTAGTCTATTACATTTCCGTATTGGCATTCCAAGTTTAAGCAACCATTTGAAGGACAGACAGGCTTACAGGCCCGTATTTGTCCTTCTTCACTGTGGTATGCTATAGGCACATTAGAGGTTATTTTTATTACAATTCTTCATCCTTTTCTTAGCCTTCCTTTAATTATTACATTGATACAGAAAAAGCTGTCAAACATACAGACAAAACTTTTAATTTCGGTGTAGTGAACAAAGATAAGAAGGAAAAGAGAGAAGAAAAGTATCCTCAAACTGAGAAAACAGGATCTTTGAAGCAGTTTAAAGTGTTAATTAGCATTAATACTTTATATAATATATATGAAATTATAGATATATAACATATATATAAATAATACTAAATATAGCAAGTTGAAATTCTTAGAGATGGGGAAGTTAAGTAAGCTACCAAAAAAAAAAGCTATTATCTTCTATTATCTTCTTATGCATTTGAGAAAAGATAGGGAAAAGTACAGTGTTAGGGAACAATGACAAAGTGGCTTCAGAAGTCTCACATTTTCTATAGATATATAAGAATAGAGTTCATTTTCTACTCAATCTGGAAGAAGCTGGTCATTTTGGCTGAGGAATTCAAAATGCTGAATACAAGATTTTGAGGAGGAATTTAGAATCATAGAATAGTTAGGGCTGGAAAGGACCTTAAGATCATCTAATTCCAACCCCCCTGCCATGGGCACGGACACCTTCCACTAAACCATGCCATCCAAGGCTCTGTCCAGCCTGGACTTGAATACCGTCAGGGATGGAGCAGTCACAGCTTTCCTGGGCAACCCATTCCAGTGCCTCACCACTCTTACAGTAAAGAACTTCCTTCTATATCCAATCTAAACTTCCCGTTTTTTGAATTTGTTATCCCTTGTCCTATCACTACAGTCCCTAATGAAGAGTCCCTCCCAATATGATGACTAAAATCAATCAGCAGAGGGAGGAGGATGAAAATTAAGTAGTGAGATTGAGAAGTAGTCAGGAAAAAGTTAGTGTAGATTGTGTCAACATTTTCCAGTGCCCTATATCTCATGAAAGGAGAGGGTCTAAAATGAAAAGGGATAGACATTTCATATAATGATTTTAGAGAGTATGAAGCTGAGGAATACCAGGAGAGAATAGATTATGCCAGTGTTAGGTTCTTTAAGATAATAGAATAAAAATATTGTTATGAAAAAAAAAAGGAAAGTATAAGCAGACTGGAAAAGTAATAATTTTGGGAAAACTAGGTCAAAAACTGGTCATTAATTTCCACCTCACAAATGGTGACAGGACAACAAAATAATGGGAGTATATAATATCCTTTTAATTTTTTAATGGAAAAAAAAACCCACCCCAAACCCCCAACAAACAAACTAACAAATCTCTAAAAGGATAAGGATGTAGAGAGTGCGCATGCAGGAGATAAATAGGAGGAAGGGTTTGAGAAGGATTTGTAGATGAAAGAAAAATAATGAGACTGGTGACTTCTGAAGTTATCCATAACGAAAATCAGCAGGTTTGAACTAAGAATCTGGTCACGCTGTATAAAGGAAGAGCAAACACGTAGTGGGGATGGATTTATACCTTATCAGTACAGAAGCAAGAACTACACTTTGCACTATAAGTTTTATCCACATTACCACCAGCGCATTTATGTTCAGGTATCTCCAAGGATGGAGACTCCACAACGTTCCTGGGCAACCTGTACCAGTGCTCGATCACCCTCACAGTGAAAAAGTTCTGTGATGTTCAGATGGCACCTCTTGTGTTTCATTTTGTGCCCATTGCCTCTAGCCCTGTCACTGGGTACAACTGAAAAGTCTGCTTTGTCCTTTTTGCACCCTCCCTTCACATATGTATATACATTAGTAAGCTCCCCCCAGACCTTCTCTTCCTTAGGCTAAACAGCCTCATCTCTCACAGCCTTTCCTCATATGTCAGGTGTTCCAGTCCTTTAATAACCTTCATGTCTCTTCATTGGATATTCTACAGTTTGTCCATGTCTCGTATAGAGGAGCCCAGAACTAGATGCAGTACATCTCTCTCCTGCTGTTAACTTTTGTGATAGTTTACAGGCTGTTTTTCCCAAGCACACCACGGGCTGCAGCAGAACTTGCCACCTGGAAAATGCTTACAGGTAATGTGAAACAAGACATTTTTGTTTCTAAATGCATGTTTAAACTTTATAGACCCAACTGTGCTACGGGGTTGTCCTTCATAAGATGAAATGTGTGCAAAAAATTAATTTTTTCTGCATTTTTACTTAATCCTTGATATCTTAGGGATTTTGGATACACAGAAGTAGTAATAACACTTTATCCTGATATGTCACTGTTGTGGTTTAAGACCCCCACCCACGCAGTTTTCTCACTCACTCACTCCCCTCTTTTTTTCCCCCCAGTCCCAGGGGGATGGGGAGGAGAATCAAAAGAATGCAACTCCCACAGGTTGAGATAAGAACAGTTTAGTAA
>JARCZZ010039063.1:0-17609 GCA_030323915.1 Brotogeris chrysoptera | reverse complement strand
GCAGTAACTGAAAACACTGGTGTTATCAGCGCAGTTCCCAGGCCCAAAATCAAAAACACAGCACTGCACCAGCTACCGAGAAGAAGAAAAATGACTGCTACTGCTGAACCCAGGACAAAACTTATTTCTTTTTTTTTTTCTTTTGCATTTTGGTCTTTCAGGGCTCATGATTTTATCCTCTTTCTGCAGTCAATGGTACTGGGCTTTTCTACTTACACAAGACTTGGATTTTCACCCATTCACATGAGTGCCATGACTGATAACAAAATTACCTAATGGATTAATTCAGACTTATGAGAAAAATATTGGGAAAGAATTTCAACTGCCTGCTCTGATCAGCAACTACGTAAAGAAAATCCAATGTTTTCTTTTTTGCTTGTAGCTAGAAAGCAAAGCTGAAGGTTGCTATTGCAAGCTATGATAGCCCTCCACTGTGCCCCATGTGCATTTGTATCCTGTCCTAGAGATGCTGATTTGAAATTGTTGCAGAGGGTGATGCACTCAAAACATGGTAGTAAAGCTAGTGCACAGACCATCCTACTGAGGCACAAAGCAACCACAAAAATTTTAAATCTCTACATGTTTTCACTTATTTACAGCTGTCATTTATTGTCATTTGTACAGACATAAAACCTAACACACTAAAAACTCCAGTGTCTTGCTCCTCTATGGGATTGATTTGCAATATATAACATTACCTTTAAAAAGTGTTTGCCTACTTGAAATACCTAATTTTCACCTTGTGTTTTCTGAAGCCCTTGTTAGGCACTCAGCTTCAGAGAAGGGACAGTGATGGCACTGTGAAAAGAGAGAATTAGGGAGAGCGATAGGAAAGGGGTCTGCAGTGGCTAGCATAAGTAGCCACTGGGAATGGCATGTCATAAAACCGCTCCTCTAATTACTGTACATCAAATAGGCAAAAGTTTTCTTAAATCTTATTATTCTACCATTTGACAGCTATATCTTAAATAAACCAGCAGGCTACATGTAGAGCCACTACAAGTAATCCATGGGGTAATCCATAAACAGCCTGATCCAAATCCCCCTGAAATCTACCAAAAGATTTCCATTATTTCAGCAGCTTTGTATTAGACCCATTTTGCTGGAGAATGAATGCTTCATAGTTCTCAAGAAAACAAAGGTGGCAAAGCAACACCTTTTCTGTTACTTTTACAAAATTTTGTAAAATTTTCCCTTAACAAAGCCTTAAACAAGTAAGCATTTCTTCCCAGAAAGCAAAAGATAAGTATTTCTAGATACAGGCAGTACACATTTTAGCATTTATAATTATGGCTGCATTGACAGATTCAGCACACCAAATATTAATCATGTTCAGAGCTGTCCCTAAACAAAAAATAAACTGGGCAGTAATCTCTGTGCCTGGAAAAACAAACCCATCATCTATTTCAGGGAAATAAAAAAATTACAAATTTACAAAGCCATAGAATTGCTTTATTTGCACTTGACTGCTTAATGAGCAGAAGTTTTAATAGATCTGGTGCTGGCAGAGTAAGGGGAAAGGGCACTAGCACTACTACTGTATCATGTTTAATAACTGTAAAATGCCATGGTTTGTTGCTCTATTTACAATAATGACAGTGTTGTTAGCTACCTTAACAAATGAATTGTTGACCAATGAGCCACTGATGTTTGTCTTTATAAATTAAGCTAGATATAAAAAGCCATGTTTATAATGATATTACCTCATTCAAAATAACAAAAGAGTGTATTGGTGGTGCACCATGAGCAGCAATTGGTATCCTGCTGGGAAATTCATCTTATCCTGACTCATGCTTCAGATATCTAAATGAAGAGCCTTGACAAGAGCTTTTTTTTCCCCCTCATTGTTAATGACACATATGTAAAAGCACTGTAATTATTCCAAAGCTGTAGCTGAAGGAAAAGCTCTCATGGATATATTGGTAATCTGCCATGAGGAGAGTAGAATTATAGAATCATAGAATAGTTAGGGTTGGAAAGGACCTTAAGATCATCTAGTTCCAAACCTCCTGCCATGGGCAAGGACACCACTCACTAAACCATGTCACCCAAGGCTCTGTCCAACCTGGCCTTGAGCACTGCCTGGGATGGAGCACTCACAACTTCTCTGGGCAGCTCATTCCAGTGCCTCACCACCCTTACAGTAAAGAATTTCTTCCTTATGTCCAATCTAAACTTCTTGTTTAAGTTTGAACTCATTACTCCTTGTCTTATCACTACAGTCCCTAATGAAGAGTCCCTCCCCAGCATCCGACTGGATCTCGACCAGCACCTCCACCGACCACTGAGAGACACCAGTCATTACTGGTCTCCAACTGGACACTGAGCTATTGACCACAGCTCTTTGCGTGCAGCCATCCAGAGAGTTCTTTATCCACCGAATGGTCCACCTATCAAATTGATGTCTCTCCAACTTAGAGACAAGGATGTTGTGCGGGAAATAAGGTACTATGAAGACAGCAGACAATTCAAAATCCCAATAGTTTTTTGCTTGAGATTGTTTAACTGTTCAGAATCATCTATAAAACACCTATACAAGCACATACCGCAATAGTTTTTTAAAGTTTGTTATTTAATCTATAGACTATGATTTCTGTGAAATATATGATGTGTAACATATGAATATGTTAAAAAAATGTATTCATATAGCAGTAAAGTAACTATCCCTACTAACTAAAGTAGCTACAGCACACTGCTCTTTGGTAAAATGTTGTCTTTCTTACAAAGGCATTAGAGTAATTAACCACTAATGTAAATAAACAGTTGCTCAAATAAAAACTACACCTTAGATCAGTAAATCCTATTAGAGTAAGGACACTTATGCCACAATCTTCACCACAGTACAACCAAACCAAATTATTTATTACTTCTTCCTACTGTTTCTGACATTCAGAGCTATAGTTGCCAAAACAGAATTTCTCCAAGCATTCAATGCAGAAAAAAATTGTATTAAAAGCTTAAGGAAACACACTGCAAACTGTGTATGTTCAGCACTGTGGACCAGAGAAGTAACTGCTTATCATGCTGCATAGCTTAAACATCTGGTGAGGCTGCAAGGCAGGAGAACACATCCAGCTGCGGGTAAGCCTTTGGAAGACACTGTGAGTGATGGTAAGTGCAGGCCCACAGAAAATGGGCATGGGTGAGAGTGAGCAAGAGCCCAAGAACAGAAAGTTACAGCCATAAGATACCTTCTCAACTTCTTTGCCATCTTCTCTAAAAGTCACGCCTTCTCAGTAAAGGCTGGTAATACCACAGGGACTGAGTACAGGTTTTTGAGATGCTTGCTTATAGTCAGAATTCAGGTATGAGATAGGGCAGATTCATTACTCCTATGCATTCAAAGATCCTAAGACCACAAAGCCTGTTGAGACAGGACGAGGGGTAATGCTTTTAAACTTAAAGAAGGTAGATTCAGACTGGATGTAAGGAAGAATTTTTTTATGATGACGGTGGTGAGACCCTGGAACAGAATTCCCAGAGAAGTGGTAGATGCTCCATTCCTGGCAGCATTTTTAACTTCTGCTTGAGCTACAGCACATCTTTCCAAACAGATAAATAGATATAAGTTTATCATTTAAAGACCTGAAGTGACAGAGAATGACAGCACTCTTGCACTCTCATCTCTCTAGGTGTCCAGCCATAGTTTGTTAAGGTGGGACTGCACATTTCTACCAAGCTGAAGAGGTGCCCACTATACAAGTTCTTCCTTGTTCAGATGTCTACATTCAGATAAAGTCATCTTCATCCCTACTGCCATAACCTAACCAGGCTGAGCTTCTTATGCTTTTCACAAAAGGGACAACATCTGGCTCATTTTTGCTATTCTTTCCAAACTATATCCAATTACTGGCACCCTTTCAGGAGCAGACAGCACTGCAAACTTTCTACGGTTATCTATAAAGTTTATATTGCCTCTCTGCTCCCACTTTATATTCTTCTCCTTTTTATATCCTTTTTATATTCATTCTGTTAGCTACAATGTACTGCTCTGAAAGGTCAGATTCAATGAATTACTTAATGCAATGGCAAGCTGAGGCACAAAATGTTGCTGCTTAACAACCTCTGGTAGTTTCACTATAGGCTGAGCTTCAGCTCTGTGATCCAAGGGGATCAAGAGAGAAATGCTCACTATAACAGCTTTAATTCACTTGCTCCAAGCAACAGGCACATCCACCCTGTGTTTCACCTTGGGGAAGCTTCTTTTGAGACAAAGCTTTGACTACCAGAGGCCATATTCAACACATTGCACTGGGAAATATCTCCTGCCTTGCAATGGCAGTGCACGACTTTCAAGGCTCCTTTCCCTAAATTTCTGAACTTCTCGAATTTTGCCAGCTACTGACACATGACAGCAGTGCCATCAGGTGGCAAGACCCAGCATGAAGTTACTGCAACGACATGCTGCACAGTTACCTAGAAGATGGCAGGCACCACAGGGTTTCCTTGAGGCTGCTCTTCCAAATGCTATGGATTACCAACAGCTTGCAAGGAAGTCATCCCACAAAGTCTGGACTGTGAAGGACTGCCATCCCACAGCCAAAATGCACAATAGACAGCAGAACTGCCTTTGAGAGGCAGGCACCATGTACGTGAACCTCCATGTCCTATATGTAACTTTCCCCTATGATTACTCAATCACCTCCCCTTTCTCACTGATGGTCTTTCTTCCTTGATCTTACAGTCTCATTCCCCAAAAGCCCCTCTGCCCCCTGCCCATGCAGCCTCTCAGCACAGGTGTTAGAAAGTGTGGTCTTGCAGGTCCTGGGCTCCACCACTATCTTGGCCAGGACGTTTCCATGTACGCAGTGCCATAGACTGGAGTGAGACATGGATCACTATGTGGCCTGTATCAGAGGGCAGATGCAATATTTGCTCCACAACCCCAGTAAGTGGACACCTGGGCTTCATAACCCACCAGCAGAAGTTTTCTGATGATACAAGCCCCAAAATTCTTCCCTTGTAGACTCCTGGAAGTACGAGTTCAATGTGTCCATGTGGACAGCACCGTAAGTACAGAATCTGAGAGGTTTTGCTTCAGGAAATTGAGGGCAACTCAGTATCCCCAGGAGTACTTTTGCTCCATCTAGAACAATGGAACAATGAGTCTTACGGCACATGGAGGATAGGGAGGTGACTCAAGACTGCCAGCATGGATTTACCAAGGGAAAGTCCTGCCTGACCAACCTAGCAGCCATAGCCGCCTATGACGGAGTGACTACATCGGTGGACAATGGAAAAGCTATGGATGTTGTCTATCTGGACTTCTGTCCAGATGAAGACCAGTGACAAGTGGCGTCCCTCAGGGGTCCGTACTGGGACCAGCACTGTTTAATATCTTCACTAGTGACATAGGCAGTGCGGTAGAGAGCAGCCTCAGCAAGTTTGTAGATGACACCAAGCTCAGTGGTATGGTTGACACGCTTGAGGTTCAACAAGGCCAACTTCAAGGTTCTGCACCTGGGTCAGGGCAACCCACAGTATCAATACAGGCTGTGGTATGAAGGGATTAAGAGCAGCCCTGCGGAGAAGGATTTAGGAATTGTGGTGGATAAAATGCTGGATAAGAGCCAGCAGTGTGAGCTCACAGCAGAGAAAGCCAACTGTATCCTGGGCTGCATCAAAAGGAGCATGACCAGCAGGTCAAAGGTGATCCTGCCCCTCCACTCACGAGACCCCACCTGAAGTACTGTGTTCAGCTCTGGGGTCCTCCGCACAGGAATGACATGAACCTGTTGGAGTGGATCCAGAGGAGGACCGTAAAAATGTTATGACGGATGGAATGCCTCCCTTATGAGGAAATGCTGAGACAATTGAGGTTGGTCATCCCTGAGATGGCTGTGGGAAGACCTTGTTGCAGCCATCTAGTACCTTATAAGGGCTTCTAAGAAACATGAGGACAAACTTTTTAGCAAGACCTGTTGTAACAGGACAACAGTAATGGTTTTACACTAAAAGAGAGGAGATTTAGACTACATATAAGGATGAAATTTTTTACAATGAAAGTGGTGAGACACTGAAACAAGTTGCCCAGAGTAGTGGTCGATGCCTCATTCCTGGAAACACTCAAGGTCAGGTTGGATGGGGCTCTGAGTAACCTGAGGTAGTTGAAAATGCCCCTGATCATTGCAGAGGGGCTGGACTGGATGACCATTAAGTGTCCTTCCCAGCCCAAACTATTCTATGACTCTACTATAAAAAAAAAAAAGCTTAGTTTGTCAGCCTGAAGTGCCAGCTTTGCCTTGGATCATGCTGACCTCCAGCACTGTCCTCCTGAGCTCCTCAGCATATCACAGGAGCTTTAGCTCCAGCTGTTGTTGCCTGACTTCCAGAAACTTTATGACACCCACAGTCTCTCCTTTGAGTGAGGCAATCCCCAGAGGGATTACATTAAATGTATTAGGTATCTTTAGAAAAATGTATGCAGCACATATACATATATCCATAGCTAACCTGTGTATGCTATGAACACTGGTATCCTAAACCTCCCCCCACTATAAAACTAGCAATACTCATAAAATGATAAGGGTTATTAAGAAGACCCTATATTGACATAATTTGCTATTTTAACATGTATTTTCCTAGTAAAACAGAAGAGAAACATGACTTTCTAATACTGGAGAGAATCACAATGATATATCAGAATCAGCACTTTTAATTTATTGCTTTCAGGTAGAGATACAGGAAATATTCCAAATAAGTATTTTAAAACTAACAACTATACTTGTAACAGATCAACTATACAAACTATATATAGTGTAATGATAAGGTTTTGGTTTAAATGAGCTGCAGAACCTCAGGTTTTCATTGCCAAGTAATGCACACATCCCGATCCATGATAATACAGCTTTATGAATCACATTCTTCTTTCCTTATGCATATACATACAAACACATGAAAATGCACACATACAAATGAAGACACACTGCATGCATACGATATACTATTAGTGCAAAGAAACAGCTCCAAAGCCTACATTAGCAAATTGTATCCTCATTCTATACACCTCAGAGCATAAATAATACCTCCTCTTTCTCCAACAACAAAAAAAAAGGTTGCAAAAGACTATTAAATTTGCTTTCACTCCCACATATCAATATGTGGTATAGTTCCTTCCTTAAACCCACAGCAGTGTTTATGAATTATTAACTAACTCAGCAAGCCTGCTGGACACTGTAACATGACTATAATTGGTGTAGAACACTACGAAATTGTTTCAATACTTTTAAAGGAGAAGAAAGTGCTATCTTTACTAAAGCACTTGTGCTAATATTTAATTAAAGGCTTTGAATACAAACAGAATTTCAGATAAAATGCGGAACAACGGCTTATTTCTGGTCACAAAAGTATAATTTCCATGTAAAATTGAGCAGTAAGGAGAATGACACAAGATAAAGAATTAAAAAGAAACTGAACTGCAAACTCAATTAATGAATAGTTCTAATTTTTTGCTGTCTTCCAAACTAAGTTGCAGCTTTATTCTTGATAACTCTTAGGCAGATGGTATTTTCCTTTTAACTCTCAGGCACATTGTAATGATGCATAGAAAAGAATATTGAGCAGAAACATAATGTATGGAACAAAGATTTCTGTGCAACGATTAAACCTCATGACTCCTACAGATTTTATGAAATACAGATGACCTCAAGGATTTTAAACTGCTATAGCAACCAATTTTCTTCTGTAGAAGAAGAACTGCCTTTTTGTGTATTGCTTTCTGAGTAACAGACCTGCTGAAAAGCTGAAGTGATCATCAGAAAATTGGTAAGTTCTATGATA
The DNA here is from genome assembly GCA_030323915.1 of Brotogeris chrysoptera. NCBI lineage: Eukaryota > Metazoa > Chordata > Aves > Psittaciformes > Psittacidae > Brotogeris > Brotogeris chrysoptera. The sequence continues at coordinate 9,830 of JARCZZ010039063.1, read as the reverse complement.
TGACAAGACCTTTGCCTCTCCTGGAGTCTTATTTGATTCATAAGCTGAACAAATTTGGTTTTAACTAAGCCTCCAACCAAGCTGAATTTCACTTTATTTAACAATATAGACAGCGGGCTGCAGGGATTTTGCTTTGTGCAGTAAGTAAAATACATTAAGTTTTAGTCTGCATGAAAAGACATAAGAGCTAACAGAACAATTAACATTTCAGCACACTGTATAAGAAATATGCCTTTAGGGTAGTGGAGGTTAATGGCAATCCGGGCTTATCTCTATAAAATCTGTTTTGGTGTTTGCAGTCTCTATTTTGATATTTCTTACTTCTTGGTTTCCCAGAACCAGTTTCTCTTGGTTTCTCAGATGAAGACCAAGATTAAGACCAACATACTTTGGAAGTCACCTGCTGTGAAATACACGTGATCCATCTTTCCCTTATTACTGTTGCTACTTCCAGGAGGTCTGTGAAGACTTGAATGTTTCAAGTCAAGCAAAAAGGCAAACTGGGAAAGGTATCTTTGGGGAAAAGCCTAATAAAAAGCTAAAGTGGAAGCTAAAATGCTCTCTTACACTATTTTTCATGTGTTACTTGTAATAAACTACGGATGATCAATTGTCGCATCAAAAATCAAACCAGGAAGAGCCAATAAATCCCACAAAAATCTACTGCATTAAGCTGTCTTTTCAAGCATTCAGTATTTTTTTAAAGGTGAATTTATCTTCGCCAGTTTTATTTTCTGTTAGTTTTTGTCTCAGATCCTCTGTTTAATGAGAAACTGGTTTTGTTCTTTGACCTTCCACTGTAACCCAGAGTCATCCTTATCAGTGGTAATATTTAACTGAAGAATCTCACTTTGGGGATTAATGAGTCAGAATATGTAAAAGTGTTCTGCTTCCCTTTTAACTAACCTTCTGATTGGGCATATCTGATCAAGATAGATATAGATACTCAATCTCTCAGCAATTTTGGGAGTCCTTTTTGGGTGTATTACTGCTAAATTAAAAATATTATCTGTTTTCTAGACCATCAACCAACACAGAAGTCCCTCGAACATTTCTATCTCAATTACATTATACTATCAACTGCTAAGAGAGACTATGAGTCACACAATTATTCTTATTGGAGGGAAGCAGGAAAGAGAAAGGACTTGCTAATGCCAGTCTTAAGCTTTTTGATCTTATTTCTCAATATTGTTGAAAAAGCTTCCATAAAAACCTAGGCCTTGCCAAGACAAAGAGAGAGACATAAAAATTAAAAGTCAACTTCACCAAGAGCCAAATCCAATTTTCTTACAACACAGTTAAGTCTAAACATCTCTGAATCAAAAAGAAGTTTGGATTGAGAGAGTTTTATCAGACTAGTATTCAGCCAGCTACTTCTCATTTTGCTATTTGTGTGATTTTCCAGCTCCACAGACAAACTACAAGTTACTGGCGTCAAGTACTGTCACCCCCATATGTCTTTGGCTGACTGACAGGCAACACTGCTGTCAGAGCAATGAAGTACAGAATTATAGAGATAGTCTTGGAAGTACATAAGATTATGATACTGAAACCTAACTCTGAGAATCAGGAAGCCAGAAAGACACTATATCAACATACCAAAGAGCCAGAGAAAGATCTTCCCATCTTCAGGAACTCCTGAGTCAGCTTTCCATTATACAATTGAACAAAATTATACCATTACACCCACGGATCATAAGCTACCAAGACCTCTACATGGCACTTTGCTCTGAGTATGGTTTTACCCAGTCACTCTCCTTATCTCCTCACCCCAGCGAGTGCTGTTTCCATCTTGATTCAGAAAAAAAGTGCTCCCTTAATTGCAGGAACAGGACTATACCACCACTTGACATGACAGCTGTACTCAGTATCAAAGAAGCCCAGTGAGAAGGACTTAAGACCTCAATTTATCCATATTTTCCAATTACATGGTTCAAGAGTTTTTAAAAGCTATTAATTTTTGATTTTTTTAATCCTCCATTCTCACTGTGCTAACCCCAAAAAAACCAAAAACTAAAACACAGCCAACACACAGTTATGCTACCTTTATTTTCTCCAATTTGACAAACTGATGAGTTTTTTTAGATGCACAAACTCCTTCAAATATAGACATTGCCAGGAGCTTCTGCAGAACTAACAGCTTAAAACTAAAGGTATTTCAAATTCATGAAACTATACAAGACACTGCAAATTGGACACAGGCTTTTCACCCTTCTCTCTCAACAGTTTAAATTACCTTTTACATTTCCTGTGAGCATTGGTGCATATAAAACTGCCACCCTCAAAACATCATTCCTTAAAAACAGAAGATTAAAAACTTTCTGCCTTTTTTGATACAAGGTGCCTGTAGCAGATGTAATCCTCCAAGGGTAAACTTACAAAACCATAAAAATACCATGCTTGCTTTCCAGCTCTTGACATCACCTTTGCTGTCTTTTTATCAAAATACAGCATTTTGTTATGATTTATAGTGACTACGAGCCTTTTTCTTGATACTGCCATCTCCCTTTCAGTCTTTTAAAGTAGTATTTCTCAGTCATCCTGAAGCTATTTAAGCAGCAGATAAAAACCAGTTAACTTTTATGATCCAGATGTCCAGCACTGCCTCAAGATAATGGGGAATGATGATGTTACCACTGTCCATGCTGTTTGTAGCACAAGTCTTCACAAAGTATCACAGATCTTACACCATGCAATTAACACATCTCAAAAATGGCCATGTTTTCCATTACAGAAGCTCCATTAGCTGATGTGTACATGCTTAATCAGTCAGCAACTAACTGGCAGGATGAGGAAGTTGTAAATTTCCCATTGAGGGCAACCGCACACTTCCAGAAGGACAGAGCTGCTCTGTGAGTTCTGTGCATGCAGTGGTGAAGGCATCCCTGTCATACTTCACAGTTATTCCTTACTGGTAGACCCAAATGCACAGCACAATCCTCTCCTGTCAGCTCATACTGTTTCTCCAAGCCCAGAAACTATTCTGGACAGACTGGCGCTTTCCTATCAAGCTCCTGAACCTGGCTCTGTCTTGCCTTCTTCCCTGTTTTCTGCTTTCTGCTGATTAATCTGTTCCATATCACAATGTTTGTCTTGTATAACTGTAGCTGTCCTTTAACAATGTCCTCAAGGCATCTACACAAGCCACAGGATATTCAAGTACCAGCAGCACAATATGTAGGACTGGCTTGCCCAGCATATCTTTTATGATTTGGAAATGTCATCCCGAAGAGACAGATAATGCTGTAAGGAGAGAGAAATCATGAGTTTTCTGTAGTTTAACACCTCTTCTCTAACACTCCCTACCCCAAACACAGAACATGAGATTTTTAGATACCTCCTGCTACATATTGCAATGGGAAGTTATCCTTTGATGCACAGGGCTTGCAGCAACAGCACGAAGGATAAATGTCTATTGCTGATCATGCAATATAGAAGAAATAAGTCACCTGGAAGGGTTAATTTATAATAAACTGAAAGCTGGGTGCTCATTTGTATGACTTTACATGGAAACAGTATTTTGAAACATTCACATCAGTGCATCTGGCTTCAAAATAAAGCCTCCAAGCAGACAAGCCAATGCTTTTGTTTAGTTGTATGAGAAGCAGGAAGCCTGCTTGTCAGAACAAGCTAATGAGAGCAATGCTTGCTAATTCACATCTGAAGAAGGCATTTGTACAGTTGCTTGTGTTTTAGGCACAGCTGTTGCACATGCATGTCCATACTCTTGCATTCAATTATCATAAAGCAATTTGTCACAGAAGCGTTGACCTGAAATTCATCATGGCTGCCTCCTTTTTCTAGAGGGTAACAGAGTAAGATGATGAGACAACATTTCAACCAGATGACACATCAAGCTTTGGAATTTCAAAAAGACCCTAGACTTGCTAACTCTAGGGAGCATGCATCATGATGAATGGGAAAAGAAACTTAACAAATTAAATTTTCAGCATTTGAAATATTTGAATTATTGAGCCCAAACCTGTCTAAACCATATCAGCCAAATTTATTCAAAGAACAGAGCAAGGATATGAGACCACATGCTTTCACAGATATAACACATTTAAAAGTGAATAATTTCCATAGTTGGTATTCATTTTTACAGTAACAAGTAATGTCTCCATACAGCTTTCAACTCAGCTTAACTCTTAAAAGTCTTCAAAAAGGTGGGCAAGCTTTTGTGAAAACATATTACAGATTAATAATTAAAATTAGCTCTCAATATATGAGGTCAAGTAAAAGAAGCAGCTCAACATAGCAGCCAAGAAAAAAAGGTAAAGACGACAATACTTAAATCTGTGCTCTCAGTTTGCAGCAGGCGACTTAAAGTACTGAAGATAACTCTGTATTATGTTGGAGAAACATCTAAAAAGGTAGAAGATATACACCTACCAGCATCCCTCAAGTCAGACAGGAAGTTCTCATACCCTGATTCCCAGCTCTGTTCTTGTGCCAGCTGATTAGAAGTAGCTAACTAAATGCCCTGACAGAAAGCTTATCTCCATTAATGTCACTCGTAAAACTCCTACAGATGATTTGGTTCAACATTTTGTCCCCCTATTCAGTATTATGTATCTAAACCCCCAAACACTAGAAATTCATAGATCAAGGTTTGAAACAAGACGGGTATAGCCTCTGTATTTATATACTGAACTTGGAGTATAATGGAGTATTTTCAGATTAAAAGGTCTGCATAACTGCTTTTTCAGGAAAAGCACATTTCAAGATTCTTGGTTGCCAAGCAGTATCATAACTAATAGCTTAATATGCTTAATTTTTTTTCTATGATGTTGATGAAGAAAGAATATCTTTAAGTCCACCAAAATTTCTTGATCCAACGTACGAACAGTCTAAGAACAGAGACAGAAATTACACTTAAAATATGGTATCTTAAGCAACTGTGAGAAGATGATAGTCACTACCACCTTTTTGCACTTGCATTTAGCTATGATGATGCAGAGAAGGCAACCTGGTGCCTGACATATATGGAGTCAAATGGCAGTGACAGAATCCTCATCCACTACAAGATGATGGTGAGAAGGGTCAGTATTGATTAAACGTATGTTAGCGCTTAAAATGCGATACGCAGCCTGAAACCCTGGAGGGTTCCTTCACTCCAGTCTTATGGCAATACAAAATGAACACAGAAATTCTACTGTAGAATTGAAAGAATCTTCTTGATCTGGAAAAATCTGCTGTGACATTAACTTGTCGAAGCAAGAGTTATTTCAGAAAGGTTTATGAGTATTTTTTCTTAAATAGAAAATAGAGCTGAACCAACAACAGAGGCCCTTACTGAATTTCAACTTTTTCATTTCTCATTTTGCAATTAAAGTCTTTTAGTGGAGTTCCACAGGACATTAAATACTAATTTACTGTTGTTACAGTTTCAAGGAATGAACTAATCTAGCCTAATTTAGCAATCTAGAAGTCAGCTTTCTATTCTAAGAGAGCTTTATGTGCTCCTTCTTTAGTTAATGCATAAGTAAGCTTTCTGCAACAGGCTAGTTTATTCCAAAACAATTATCTTGGACTGACCACCCTCTTCAGGTGCCCTTCTCTCTTCACAGGCTGTTTGGATAACCATTTAATTGAAGTATGAAAAAAATACCACTATTGTCCCCTACTCAGAGTCTATGTTATGTGGCAAGCAGTACATCTTACCACGTAAGTGGCAATTTCACTCAAGTATCTTACTAAATAAAAATACATTTTATTTATGTTCGGATGCTTGTAGACTAATGCATACTCAGTACAATCTAAAATAATCAAGCCATTCATGCTGTAGGAATTACCTATAAATACATTATAATGCAAATTATTTATTAGATATATTTCATTAAGTGTTTTAAAAGACTGGTTCATTAAACAGATTCTTAAAAAGATATAAATTTAACATTAACCAATGATAATGAAATGCACCTCTAAACAACCAGTTGTTACAGTACATTAATATACCTTCTAATATATTAGTTTTGCATTGTTGCTCACCTTAAGGATGCAAAAATTGCTACATTGTGCAATGACTTCAATGTTATCTCAAAGTACTTATTAAGTATGTATGAAAAGCTTTAAGTTATAGAATCTGTAACAGCAATAAAATAAAACCAACATAAGTAGCTCCTGCTATAATTTTGAACTGACTGCACTTCAAATATATCTTCCTTCTTTAGCATTCTGTTCATTTGTTCCCTGCCTGGACTGTAACAATGCATTCAGAAAACTGGGCTTGCTTCTTCCTCTTTTTCAACAATAACTTTCTGTCTTGAATGGAATATACCTAGACTGCAAACCTAAGTGATACTCATTATGGTGACCCCTCCTTCTATGGGAAACCATAAACATTACTTCTGTGTTTCTGCTTGAAAATAGCTTAGAAGAATATAATATGACGTAAAAGCCATTGAACATTACCTGGAGATAGTGAGTCCTTATGTATTTTATCTGCAAAACATACTATATTCATATTTCTGAAACCTTGGCTTTCAAAGGACAACTTGAACACTAATTAAATGTTGCCAGTAAAGCAGAGGCAAAAGAATTAGATGGATGAGAATGACCTGAGACCTTCCAGGATACAACAGTATTCTTCAGTTCTCAAAAACAAACCAGAAGCTTTCACCAGGTTCCTGCTCAGTAGCCCCTGGAGTCAGCAGAGGAGGCTTTAATACAATTTTCTACTTAAAGAAGCTAATTTTCAGTAATCAGTATTTAGAAAGCACACACATAATTAAAATATTAAAACACAACAGACACAATATGAAAATTTCTGTATTATGTGCTTTTTTTACCTTCTTGCTTTTTTCTCTAGTAAAACCATTACACAAAAGGGACTTGCTTAGAATACTGGTTTATTTATTTCTAATCCTATAGGAATAGAACGTACATAATGAATTTGGAGCTGACAGTAAAAGAGATGAAGAAAAACAAGTGATCTGAAATAAATTGCATCAACTTAATTTGTGGAAAATTTAGAAGTAAAACAGATTTATTGCATAGGTATATGCTTTTTCCTAATGAAAAAAGACTTAATGGAATTATTTCAAATACTCTTCTTGGTGGACATTCTGATTTTTTTTTATTTTTCAGATTTAATATAGACCATTGCATAAATTCTCTTTTCCATGTTCTTTTCCTTCAATAGCATAACTCATTTGATAAATAAATGTCCTGACAATATTTTCTTGGAAAGCAAGCAAATATTTCATTACACTGTAAATGCTGTTTATCATTCAAGGTTGACCTAACATCTAACATTTGTGTATACTTTTGCTTGGAAGTTTTGAGTCTTGCTAAGTTTTTTAAAGCACGATGCTCATCTGGCTATGAAATCTGGTTTTTTTTTTCCTCATGCAGTTTGCATTTTTCTGTTCAGCATATTGTGACCTTTATGTCTTTACTTAGAAAGAGGACTAATTTTTTCCACACTCTGCAATTATAGACAAATAATTTCTTGACTTTAGAAAAAAAATTGAGTGAAAGATGCATAAAAATAGTCACTGAATTTCACATCATTAATATAAAGTATACCTTGTAATTCCTAATCAGTATGAGACCACACAGTCACAAAAAAAATATGGTGTCAGAATATCAATATTCATCAATGTGCTGAAGTGACAACCAGATGGTACAGTGTAAAATCCTGAGGGACAAGAGGAAGAGGAGTCCAAGCTAAAGAGCAGAATTCTTCTTGTCCAGGGCACTGGCATCCAGGTTCCTGTGGGATACTGTTCTGAAAGGCCAGAGCCTAGCAGAGTTGAGCAATCTTCATGGAGAGACTCTTCCAAGTGCCAGAATAACCTATTCCAATCCTCAATGAAGGAGGCAGGCACAGTAGAATAGCAGCGTAACTCCACAGGGAACATCTGACCAAGACCCAGTGCAAAAGAGAAGCCAACCAGATATGGAAACAGAGTTTACCCAGGAAAAAGAAGAGAATCCCTACCTGGCCAGGCAGGGATGGGGTTCGCAAAGCTCACCCGTCACTGAAACTGGTACAGGATGTGAAGGATAACAAGAAGGGTCTCTACAACTACATCAGCAGTGAAAGACAAGGGAAATATGAACTCACTGTTAAAAGGAGTGGGCAACCTAATGAAGGGCACTGAAAAGGCCGTAAGTACCCCAATGTGATGTTTTCTTGCCTTTGGTCTTTAGTGGCAAGATCTTCCACCCTCGTTGCTGAGTTTAGTGGCAGAATTTAGGGAACAGACAAAGTAGCCCCAGTAGTAGGCAAAGACTGAATTAGTGATTGCTGAGACAAGAGGCCTAAGTCCACGGGCCCAGATGGTATGCATCTAAGGCAGCAAAGGGAGTTGGCTCATGTCTTGTAAAAGCTGTCCTCTATCATCTTTGAAAGACAAGAACTGAAACATCTGCCCAGTGTGGTTGTGAAATCTCCATCTTTGGAGATACTAGAAACTTCATTTAACAAGTGCTGAGCAGCCACATCTAACTTTGACATTAGCTTGCTTTGAGCAAGAGGTTAGACTGAAGGACCTCCAGAAATCCCATCTCAATTCTATCATTTTGTCACTATGCCTATTGCCTAACTCCTGCATCGAAAACATGTTCATTCCTGACTACAGATACACTGCTCCCCGCTGGAAAACAACATTTCAAAATAGCTTCCATGCACACTGAAAACTGAAAGCAAGCATTTTCAAAGTTGCAGATGTATGCATATGAAAACCTTCTATTATACGGAAAAGATTCATTATCTCATTGGTGTAAAGAACTTCCTCGCTATGGTGTCAGTATTGTACAGTGACAGTGTCTAATCATTCCAGGTGTTCCCACTGGCACGAAGAGAAAGCTCTTCATTTCAAATGTTGTAATATACAATCCCAATCCATTTCGCTCTAGGTCCCATCAAAGAATGAGTCTCTGTCAAAATCCCAATGGCAGATAGATTTTGAAAGCAGAGGTAGAATTATAGTGTAAAAAAAGTACCACCAAAATCTTCCCCTGGAATGCAACAACACTTAATTTAAGACACTACCTACAGAGTCAACATAATTGGGAAGTGTGACATTCTTATTCAGTTTCTCATTTGAAGGCTGACAGAGAATCAGCCACACAATAAATTCAGTTAGTTTCAGGCCTAATCAGTCTATTTACCTTGCTGATACTACTACATATTGCTGGCAATAAAGAAATGAGAAAGAGATCCTAATTCTAATTACTTAAATATATACATATATAAAAGACTACTGAAATATGATCACTTTATGAAGAATCAAAGACATCAAAAATTAATTTAAGGAACATTTGTGAAGCTTGTGCTGATGGCCAATACAAATTGTAGGACAAAAACTTATTAGGAACAGGACAGTTCATGCAGTTCATTTGGTCATTGTCACAAAATGAAGTGCAGAAGTCCCCTCTTAATATTCTGTGTTTCTCTTAGTAGACTTGCAGGTTAACACTACTTTTTCTTTTTTTTTTTTTAAATCTGAAAATGTATTTTATTTTCTCCAAATCTGCCTAATCCAGATAAAGTCATCAGTGTTGTTGGCATCTTCATAACATTTCTGTTTCTCCTTTTGAATTTTTCTTCAGTTTGCTGGATCCCCAGTAAATGAGCACACATTTGCTCAAATTGTGATCTGCAAGAGGAGTATAACTGTGTCGTGGTTTAAGCCTCTAAAACTCATGAAGTTTTCTCACTCACTCACTCCCCTCTTTTTCTTCCCCCAGTCCTGGGGGGATGGGGAGGAGAATCGAAAAAAAAATTGCAACTTGCACAGGTTAAGATAAGAACAGTTTAGTAACTAAAGTATAACACAAATCACTACTGCTACCACCAGTAATAATACAAGAGAAATACA
>JARCZZ010039059.1:3367-20578 GCA_030323915.1 Brotogeris chrysoptera | reverse complement strand
ACTGGAGGAACTCTTAACAATTTAGTGTAAGACTTACCCTAGCCATGACTGTCATGTGATTCTGAGACTAAAAATATTTATTTTCTCTTCCAAGGCAGTCCTGTTGTGCTGTTACACAGTAGGAATGAATTGGAGCCAAAATACCGTCTATTCTTAGGTCACTCTTCATATCTGATGTATTTGTGTCTGCTCACCAGTGCAGTATGGATCATTCAAAATATTCAGTCTGTAATCTAAGTATCCATTAGATTAGACACTAATCCCTTTTTAATCTCCTACACAGAAGTACAACCAGCTTCATAGGGTGTCACTGTGATTAAATGGTAGAATTGGACAATTCTCTGTTCTTAGCAAGTTAAACTCATTGCTGAGGATTTTGAGACACAGTGGAGGAAACATAGCAGTAGGTACATTTCCAAATCTACTGTTGCTGTTCCACTGTTTGAGGACTGTAAATGTTTACCTATGGACTAGTTCAAGCCAGTTCGATTACAGTAGGAAGCAAAGTGAGGTTTTCTGCAGCTCTTTCACTAATATAACCAAAGCCTGAATTGTTCCAGGTGAAGGTGTGAAAGATATACCTGTTAACACCACCTTGCCTGCTGTTAATGGCCCTTGGTCAAGCTGTGGGGATCTTTGGAAACAAGGAAACTGGAAATGTGACACACTGATATCTGAACTTTAGGTTATTATATTGAAATCCATTACCAGTAATTTCCACAAAAATCTAGCTATTAATCACTCCAAGTCCTCCACATCACTGAATATCTAAGAAGAAACGGGAAGGAAAACAGCCAGTAACAGCAAGCTGAAATAACATTTTCAAGAGAAAAATATGTTGGAAGGATAAGCAGAGACCCAGCCATCCTTACAGAATGGGTTGTAAACACAGAGAAATATTTCACTCCTGTGAAGCAGAAAGTTCTGCAGATTTGTTAGAAGATTGAGTCTGCCTCCTTCTTTTCTCCTCCTCCATCCTGCATCTGTTAAGTATTAAGTTTTATAGACATGGAAATAGAACCAAGACTTTTAAAGGTGTTTCCTCTGAAATTTTTGTTAGGGCATATTAGGCGTTCCCATTATACTATCCACTTGGTATGTTAACATATATGATAGCCACCTATAAATTATGCAGCTACTTCTTGACCCAATACTGTGCCCACTTCCCCATTTTCTGTCAGAGGTTTACCCAGGGGAGGACCACAGATGCAGAGGGGCACTGAGAGAGCAACCACCCACAGATGTGCTGCCATGCTACCTCTACTCAGTATGCATGCCAGGGTATCCCACAGTATTTGCTGCAATACCACAAAAAGCCATCCTGACCAGATCCAAAGGTTTTTTGTCACTGTGCTCAAAAGCAATGATTCTGCTTTTGTTCTAGAAAGGCAGCATGCTCCTTTGTTCATTAGTTATGTGTGCCAAGAGGCTGATGACGTTTCTAGATTTGACTGAACTTTTCTTTTCCTCTACAAAGCACATTACTGTTCCATAATACTTAACAGCTCTGGCTAGTATGGTAATGCCCTGCCCTGCTTCCCTCATCTGAAAAGAACCAAACTTTTTAAAAACAAGCCTTTAAAAATTCCATACTTACTGAATTATATTTTATTATTGTACTGTTGTCCTACACCGGGAATTTTTCAGTTTCATATACTATTCCAAGCTTATGTTGCCCTACTAAGTTAATTTAAGGTTTGTTTGTTTGGGGTTTTTTATCCATTTCTGCAGTAGAAAAAGTAAAAGAGTAACTTTTTGTCTAAGAAATACTAAATAGTGATCTGCTTACACATGGCTGTATTGATCTTCACTGTGTTTTAAGATGTTGGTTTTACACACTGTGTCTGCAGTAATGGCAGTAGAGTTCATGTAAAGAATATTTATTATTATTATCATTATTATTACTACATCATCAAGGATCATATACCATAGAGTTCACTAGTTCAGGGAATCCCGAATGTCTTGCACTCTTTTGAATTCATAACAGAATTCAGAAATTTGACTTTTCAAGTAAGAAAAAAGAACCAATTATTTTACTGTTCAAAAAAGCTATAAGGAAAAAAATCATTCAAATAAAAAATAGAACTAAGCAGATAATTTGTAATAACTTGTCTGCTTTATTCTTTGTTCTGCAAAATGTTGATAAAGGGATTATAAATTCTTTCAAAACTTACTGAATTTTCTTACACATCTTCAAAATGTTTTTAGAAATCAATAATTTATAACAAAGGTTGCAAGTAATACACACTTCGTCTATGAACTGTCTACTAGACATGGAGCTGCACTAAAACAGAATAACCTGTAATACAACCAATAATATTATCAGTATGTAAACTGATAAAAGGATTTAATTCCAGAGCAGTAGCCGATGAATAAGACTACAAGTTGTAAATCCTCATATCTAGGCCTTGTCAACAAGTATAAAAGTCTGGATGTGGGTATGTAGGTATAAAAATGTACATATCAGCTAGACAAAGAATATATTTTATGGAGATAAAATAATGAGAGAGATGGTACACTACATTTCTTACCCTAAAGACAGTCCTGCTTTAGCCATCTTTGAAGACTCAGCACTGGATTTGTCTGATATCAAAAGAGGTAGAACATTAATAGTACCAGTGACCCTATAATACAGTTTTAAGTACACATAGAAGAAGTGATTTCATGCCCCATAGCTTGCCTAGATTTTTTCCAACTATTGTAACAGTATTATAAAAGGTCTTACTATAGCCTAAGTGTCTTACATATGGCAAGATTGGCAGCTGAGAAATATAGGTCCTACTTCTCATTTTGACATGTTTTTAGTTGCTGAAAATGCATGTAGTATTTTGATTTGATAAATCATCTGTTTATAACTAAGTATTTTCACTTATTCACATTTTGCAATATGACATTTAAAGCAGCTATATAAAACGTACTATGACCAACAATGGTTAAAGTTAATGGAAAGTGTAAGTATTTGCTATCTCACCAAAGCAATGCCATAGCATATGGTATCATGATGATGTCAGGCTACCAATTCAGAAAAGTTAATATCAGAACACTGCTGGTTTTGTTATGCGGGTCTGCATCAGCACCAAGATATAAAGATCACCTGAAGGGTGGACTGTATAAAGATCACCTGAAGGGTGGACTGAACTCTGTATTACTTACTAAATGAAAGCCAGGATTGAACCTTGACTGACACCAGGCTGTTCATGCATCTCCTAAAAGTTGTCTGAAAGTTGGATTAAAAAAAAAAAAAAAAAACACCAAAAAAACCCACCCAAACTTCGAACTTTCTACAGAATAGTTATTTCTTATACTAAAACATGTATCCAGTGTGCCAAGTATCTAAATAGAATCTAACCATATCTAACAGTGTTAGAAAAATTGAACAAAGTGGCTGTCATAGTTTAAGCTGTAAATCTCATGCAACCTGTTCACTCACTTCTCCCTCTTTCTTCCCCCCCACTCCGATGTGTGTGTGTGGGGGGAAATGGGGAGAAGAATCGAAAGAATGTAACTGCCACATGTTGAGATAAGAACAGTTCAGTAACTGAGGTATAATATAAATCACCAGGAATAGTTTTTCTAAAGCATTTAGGATTATTCGCAGTTTAAAATTAATATTGAGATGTTTTTACTGAGAATATGAGGTATGTTATAATTTTTTTCTTTCTTTCTCCAAGTTCTAATTAGGGTATTAAATCATGGCCTGCAAATGAATTGATAAACACTTTCTGATTCTGCACCATTTACCTTGCTTGTTTATCAATAAAATGAACTCTAATGATAATATACAGAGCAGGGAAAAAATATGTTTGTTTCTAATGCATCTAATTTATAATACACATACATCTGTAGAATTTTTATTGATCCCCAGAAAACTACTCATGAATAAATATGAGTTACTTGTTACATAGGCATGTGAACAAATAGGCAAAAGATAGATAAATGTAGACAAATTCACCACAAAAGAACAAGACTCTACTAGGAGCAGTAACCACAGGTAATTATTTTTTTCCCCAGAGTTGTTTATAAACACTTTTAAAAGACTTTTAATACATTTTAAACACGTCAATTGAATTCTTGAAATACCTTGCCTGGAGAAGCATTAACCCTATTAAAAGTTAGCAAGCTGAAACAAAGATAAAGGAAAGCGGATTGTTCATTTACTTCTACTTCAAAAATACTTGAACAAGTAAAGAGTTAAGAAAAAAATGACACAACAAAACAGCAAAAGCATGTTTTTTATGTATATAATTTCTTAACATATCTAATTTCAACATTTTCAGCATTCATGCCGTTTTTACCCTTCATATCCCAATCTTTGCAGAAGCAGTATGCCACAAATGCAGCTGCTGGGAGAGAGTCAAGGGAATAATTTGAGGACAAATAGGCCATCAACTCTTACTGTATATGATGCAACCCTGTATAGAATGTATTGTATAGAAATTACTTTGCCAAATACTACTTGTCTCTAATAGCCATAAGTCTTTTTTGCTGGAGTACCTTTAAACAAAATCAGCAGAACAAAAGTGATCAAGCCATTTCCTGAGCAATTAAATTGAGCAGAACATTACTTTTTCAGCTCCCGAATACCTTTTGGTGCTGACTGTGGCTTAAGTTGGCAGAATCAGAAGTATAAAAAGGTGATTTTTTTCTTTTTTGCAACAATTCTGCCCTTTGCAACAGCTGTCAAAAGGTCTGAATGTAATGGAATAGGGAAGACCAGATCTGACACCAGATGTTCCAGAAAAGTTTGAGTACAATGGAGCTCCAGGTCCTGGAAACTGAAAAGCAAATGAGAAATTGTTGTCTGGGTAAACACGAAAGCTGGTGAACTTTTAACAAGGATTTGGTTGTGGAGTTTAATATTTTTCTTATTAGTGCATTGTATAGGAATCTGTGGCGATGACACAAGAAAGTGATCCTCTTTGCTAAGCAGCACAGATCTAACCTTTTCTTCTTAGTAAAATATATGTTCCTGCAGTACACGTAGATGCCTCCTGGAATTTTTGCATTCAAGACATTATGTCATATTATGATGCTGTTTCCAGATATCAATTTTCTTTTGCCAGATAAAACAAAGAGCTTGAACTTCCCCAAAGAAAAATGTCATCAACACATACCATGAAGTTCCAGAGCTGGGCGTGTTTTCAGCCAAAACTGTTTTTTCCAGTTTTTCTCAGCGCAAATTAAGCTCTGAGAAGTACTATGCTGTGACCAGACACTGAGTTGAAGCACTGGCTTTTTTTGCTAAACCAGAAACCATGGGGTTTTTTTAGGTTTCATTCAAAACTTTTTTAGTTAAGATACTGTGTAAGCACAAAAAAAATGTGTTTTTTATCTTATGAAGTGAATTTTACTTTCTTGCCTTTACAACTGCCCACTGATATGCCTTATTTATAATGCTTAATGCATTTGTTTAGTTAGAAATACCAGGAATAAATGCAGCCACACAGTCTGCAGGACTGTGAGACAGATAGGTGCTCTGCATCACATGATACAGCACCAATGTCTGCATAAATATGTTCACTGGTGAACACCAAGTCAACCTAAGGAAACTATGGCTCTACATACACCCTAGACAATGTTCATAGCTTCTGCCTAGCACTATGTCCCAGGTGGAAATGTCTAAATGGAACAAATAAAGACTTTTCTTTGATCTTTTCTGCCTTTATAATATTCTTTTTATCCTTTTACAAGCTGGAGGATGTTTTATCTGTTTTCAAGCAGAATGGATATCCCTATTTGTTATGATTTTTTCCCCAAATCACTATCAATTTAATGTGGTATTTATTTATAACTTGCTCAGCCCTAAAGTGCTTGTATGTAAGGTTATTTCCAAGCACCTTATCTTACTGGCTCCACCACAGGCCATGTACAGGCTTAAAGGACAGCTTTTAAAACCTGCAGATCAGAAGGCTCCTGGTATTAGTCCACAAAGATGCAGGAAAGCACTGAACTTTTGTCCTCATCTTGGAAAAGTATCTGTACAGCACCACTGGCAACACGTGCATGTAACCATACCAGCAAAGCGAAGTGTGCATAGAGGATGCCAAATCTAGGCATCGTCTATTGCCAAACAGAGATTCCGAAGTTGGGCCTTATTCAGTCAGGCTTAGCTATGAGCAACAGTCTATGTACAGCAGCAAAGAAATTACTTACCCTACAAGTTACATGTATGACTTTAGCATAGATAGATTCCTTCTCTAAATCTGCTTTCAAAGCATGCCTAATATCGTTGCTGTTCAGGTGAGGTTAAGCTCAGCAATTTTATAATTATTCTTAAGAAATGGTAATGCAAAAATAGCAATGGAATGCTCTACCTTTCTGTGATTTTTCTTATTGCTTGGCAGTTGCTAGCCCTTCACATCTTAGTGAGGGTTTCATTTATGGAAGAAAACTGGAAGTGTGCAAGACTTTCATCTTTTGTTACCTAATCCCTGTTGGGTCTTTTTATTCCAATTATAAATCTAAAGAGCTGGAACTTTCTATTTTTCTTTCTATAATTGCTTAGGAAAATATTCTGAGAGCCTTACTGTACCAGAAATCTCACTACTAGAAAACAAGCATCATAAGAAGAGATAACAGATACTATATTACCTAATGTTTATATCCATTGGTCTTGTAGAAATTAACATTTGCAAAAAAGCATTCTGAAAGGTATTTCCACAAGCAATCAGCTAGACTGTGTATGTAAATGAGATACTATAAAGAAGCAATCACAGAAACTTCTTACTAAAAACTTAGCCCAACAAAATAATGTTGCACAAAAAATTCTCCTGCTTTATCTTTCTCCAGATTCATTCAAAAACTATCATTTGAGACAGTTTGTGGGCAGTGCTTGAATTGTACTTAAAACTATAAAACAAAACCAAAGCCAAAGCCAAATGCTAACTTTCATGAAACTACCAAATTTCATTAAGCTCTCCATACCATCTATAGATTTGATGAAGTTCACTCTGAACTAGGAATGGGTACACTGGAAGTCCTAATTTACGGGGGGAAGTTACGTGAACTATGATACCTGCCAGTAAGATAAATTGAACAAAATAGCTATTGTGCATTTGTATTATGGCCTTTCAGTTAGGGATGTCTGCCCTGAGAAATAACACCCTCTAAAATATAAGCAGAGCACTAGCAATCTTTGATTTTTAGTGAAAGTGCAGAACAAACAAATTCTCTGTCAGTTTCTTTCTTTCAAAGTTAATAATTCCATTAAAAAAAAAAAAAAGAGAGACACACACACTTTAGTTTAGCAATTTTAGCTCTAACATCACATTTTTTCAACTGATTAACCATTTCTGTATATATCTCACAAGAAGAAAGTAACTCACAGATAAATGCAATTTAAACATTTTCAAACTTGGGAGTACGCACTGTTATTTTGAGTGACATAAATTTTCTTTCCTGGTTCTAAAGTTTTTGTAATCTCCTTTGGGCTCTGTTGTTCATCACTACAGCACTACATACTTCTCATTTACTCTTTCTTCCATTTTCTTTGGGAAAGATTAAATCTTACCAGAAATTATTCTTGCCTTATCACACTGAGCCATATTTTATGGACAGGGAAAGATTTGACCTAGAATATCAACAGGCACATAAAGCAAATGGGATGTCATTTTTAGGTCTATCTCAAAGATTTGCAGGAATATTTTCAAATTGCTATTGGCATCATAGATTTCTAATTTGTCTTCTAAAGAAATGGTTAAGACTACTTCCTTATCAAAAATCTCAGTGAATAACAAACATTTATCTTTTAAAATCATTGTGATGGTAAAGAAGCAACAGGGAATTATGGTATGTCTGTGTCTAAACAGTCTTAGTAGGTTCTTTTTTCCATAATATTTCAAAATGAATTTAAGCTTCGTAAACTATTTTAAATCAATAGTGGATATCTTATTAAAATCCCTTGATAATATAGCTTTTTCTTCTGATATTGTGAAGTACTATTATTATTATATGTGTAGTGAAAAACTGTCGAGAAGCCACAGCCATGACTGAAGCCACATTCTCAGAGGGATTACACAAATACACAGGATGACATGACTCACAAAAACTATAATCAGGCAATTAGAAATAAATTTTGTCAATTTCATTTTATTCAACTTAACTACCCTCTCAAAAAAAGAGTACATCAATTTCATTAAGTTACAGCTTGTCTAATCATAGTTAACAGTGACCGCACATCATTTTTACTGAAGTCATGACATAGGCTTCACTAGGACAGAATTCAGTTGCTCTACCTGGTTTACCACAATCTACAAATAGCCCTTGCTGTGTAAGTAAGCCATTACTCTCCTTGCCCATTGCAAATGCATGGTACGTGAGAGCCACAGATTATGAGAAACTGTTAAATTTAGTACTACCATTTAATAATTGCTAGTGTAAGCATATCATATGATATTTAATGCAGCTTTCCTTTTCCTAACACATTTAATTTTGACAAAGAGCCAAACACATTTTTTCAGTACATTAGTTTAATTTCTGTATCTTAACCTATTAAGTAACAGGTCTTATTTCACAAAAGAACTTAAAATATGCACATGGAAATAGAGATTTTTACAGTAATTTTGTTACATGTTCCTTTGGTGGAGGGTTTATTGTTTGCCGGCAAACATTTTCTATTGACCAAATCCCACCTAATATAATCTTGGCTTGTATGCAATTCTCTTTTTCATTCTTATCATAACAAACCCATTCTTCTTTTTTACTTAAGTTTCATTTTTACTGTTAAAATATAGAAACTAAAGACTTTTTTTAAGATACCACTGGTCTTAAAAAAAAATTAATGAAATGTTCATATTCAGCAAAGTGGCTACAATTTTCACATGAACTCTGTGAAGCAGGCTAAGATACCTATTCTTTTGATGTTTAATGGAACTCTGGAGTTACTCTGGAGTATTGTAAACACCAGAGAAATCAGATCAGGGCATATGCAAATGCACAGCAGGTTGAGGTGGGATAGGGGTGTAGCCAGTAGTTTAAGTACAAAACCACAAAAAATCACAGCAGCAGAGGGTTCTGCGCAGGTCTGGCAGAAAGAAAATATGGTGCTTCTGCTTCTGTGTGGGAATATATATTCCTATATTAAGGGAAATTACTAATGCACTTTTGTTTACCCTTTCACAGCAGTTATTACAAACCTTAAATTCTCGTTCGGAACCTTATTTCGTTACACATATACCCGCAGCCAATAAATTAATGTTGGCCTTGCTACTGTCCATAACAGGGCTGATCATCTTGTTTCACCAGCCCTGAACAAGCACGACTCTCTCATAATTTTTTCCATCAATCTACAAAAATGTTGACCAGACAGTTTAAAATTCCTATTAGTAATACACAGGGCATTGTAAAATCCTGCCCATCATGTCAACAAATTGACTTAGGTCTTGGCCTTGGTGTCAATCCCCGACTTAAATATATCTACGTCACTGTTGATATTTACTCTATGGTGATATGGACTACAGTACAAACTGGAAAAGCTACCAAACACATCATTAAACATTTATATACATGTTTTGCACTTTTGGGAATAACCCTAAAAATCAAGACAGATAATGGTCCCGCATATATCTCACATTCTTTTAATATGTTTTGTTGAAAATGGGGAATTCAGCATATTACCGGAATTCCACATCCCCCTACCGGTCAAGCTATCATTGAACGTGCTTCCCAAACCCTCAAATTAAACAGAAAGAGGGGGAAATTGGTCAGGCCCTGGTTGGACGCTTAGCCAAGGTGTTATATGTGTTGAATTATCTGCAGCTTGCTGGTGACAGGGATGATCCTCCAATGGTGATTCATAGTAGTGTGTTAAAGTCTGGCATTGATAAAAATAATGAAAAAATTTTTTAGTTCAATATAAAGATTAAAATCAAGTGAATGGAAGTTACCAGCTGAAATAAAATTGACTGGTAGAGGATATATGTGTTTGCTTACAGGTGAAGGCCTTCGATGGGTACTTGAGCGATGGATAAGACCGTGGAGACCTCTCCAATCAGCAGAAACATCGGCAGATCTTGGTATTTCTGATGACATAAAAAATTCAACTGATTAACGTGGTTAGACACATAAACCCTCGACAGAATATGTGGATTACTTGGGCCAAGCAAATGAACCAATCATCCTTCTGTTTACCTATGGCTATACCAGCTGATTCATTTCACACCTGTCTTATAGGCGTTCCATATTTACGATTAATGGATTGGAAGGGTTGGGTGTCCAATTTGTCAATTCTCAATGAAACCATAATCAATGCAACCTGTTATGAAAGGTATAGTTCTGAAGTGGCCACTTGTAAAAAAGGTCAAAACAATCAGGCTGGCCTCGCAGCTGCATTAATTGTTCAATATTTAAACAGATCTTTGCCATGGAACCCACAGGAATTGAACCTACTGGGATCCATGAACGGGTCTTCTAATGGCTCTTATTTTGGTGGTCCTAGCATTACTAACATAAAATTTCATAGGCCCCTTGATTGGACAGATTGGACAAATATTACTAGCCACTCTACTTGGTATTCTTATACAAAACCACAAGATTATTGTAATGGTGCAATAGGGGCTGTGACTCAAGGTAGTAAATTTCCCATTTGCAACAATGACACTGCTAAACAAATCCCTGAGGGATATTTTCTCATTTGTGGAGACCAAGCATGTCAGGGAATCCCCAAAACAGTAATAGGAGGACCACGTTGTTTGGGGAAGTTAACTATGTTTGCTCCTGACATGCGAAGCTTAATGAATCAGTCAAATCAGGTGTCCCCTCGAACCTGTCGATCTATTCAACAACTGGGTCCAAATTGTAAGGATGCACATCAGTTATGGGGAACATCGGGAGGAGTGTTAAGTGCCTTATTTCTACAGCACGTTGCAGTTGGAAAGGCATTAGGTGATATAACTAAACTTGATTGCTGGACTTCAGAGCAATTGAATATAACTTCAGATATTTTATCACCATTGTTAGAAGATGTAAATAGTGTACGCCATGCAGTTTTATAAAATCATGCTGCCACTGATTTTTTGCTATTAGTTCAAGGCCATGGGTTTGAGGATTTTCAGGGAATGTGTTGTATGAATTTGCTTGATCATTCAGAAGCCATCTACAAAAAACTCACTCGGTTACAAGACACCATGAAAAAACTAGCCATTGTAACGGGCCTAGATGACTGGCTTGCAAAATTAGGCATAAGGGGATGGATAGCTGATTTGTTAAAGCAGGAATTAACTATCTTGTTTAAGATTTTATTATTTGTGTTAATTTTTGCTTGCTTATGGCAGTGTATAATTAACCTATTATCATGAGCAGTTC
Organism: Brotogeris chrysoptera; assembly: GCA_030323915.1. Lineage (NCBI taxonomy): Eukaryota > Metazoa > Chordata > Aves > Psittaciformes > Psittacidae > Brotogeris > Brotogeris chrysoptera. The sequence continues at coordinate 9,277 of JARCZZ010039059.1, read as the reverse complement.
AACATGTCTGGATTGCTCAAACACAAAAAGGGGGATTTGTGGGAATATACCTAAATGAACATGGTCATGTGAGCAATCCAGGCAGCAACTTGACAATTGTAAAGTAGTGAACCCAAGGCTTTGAGGCCTTGTGTCCTGGTTTTAGCTATAAAGTTGCTGAGCAGAATGTGCAATAAAGAACTACTGGCTATGAAGTTGAAACATATGTTGCCAAGGTTAGCCAATCACTAAGCTGTTACTAACGCTGGGCTGAGAGACATTAACCAATCACATATTGCTGAATGTACAAATATCTTGAAACTCTCTATAAAAGGTGGTGCTTGCTCTACAATAAATTGTCAACACTTTGATTACATTAATCAGTGCATGTTGTCCGGATCTCTCGCCGCACTTCTGAGAGAAAGCTTCCTGTTCTTGCATGTGAAAGGACTTCATTAATGAATCATTCCATAAACAGCAGATGGAATGAAGAGGTAAACATGTGAAGATACCCCTGAAACTAAGACAGAAGGTCAGGGATCCTAGTGGAGTAACACAAAGGCTAATAGATTTAAATGAGAGCTAACCATTGCCTCTAGTATAAACCATTGATAACAGCCAAGTAATCTTGATTAACGTACTCTGAGAATCCCCCTTAACTGCCTTCCCCAAGTGTCAGCTATGTCTCTTCATCCTCTTTTCAGATATTCTAGGTATGATCAGTTCTGCTTCAGTAATTCATCAGCATAAGGTGCGCACTATGATCCTTAAAGAATGCTCTGTGAAACTCTAGTGCTTCTCTGGAGCTGCTTGTGCAAAAGAAAATAAAAGAGCTAACGACATGGAAAATGTCAGATTCACATGGATCAGCCAGAAATAAAAAGACAGGCCTTACAAAATTTTGTTTCCCTCTGAGAAAAACAAGGATGTGACGATATCTCAGTGACTGCACAGTAACTTTAAAATATCTAATCTAGCTGTAAATTACTCTGCTTTTGTACAGGTGGCAGTTTAGCCATAAGTTCACTGCAAGCTAATTTCCCTTGAGAAGATTATCATTCAGAGTTGCTGGTAAATGATGTTTTACGGAAGTAATAAGCTTTAAGCAGAAAGGTAGCAAATACACTGCTGACAGTCTTTCCGCATATCAGGACTGTTGTGGAGTATACTCATGAAGATAAAAAAAAAACTAAAAAAAACAAACCAAAAAACCCCACCAAAATTAAATATGGAAATTAAAGTAAGTAGCGAGCTACTCAGAATATTTAAGCAACACAGACAGATTAGTCATATTTAAACAATTTTCCATCTCCTTTTGTATTTGGTCAGTAACTTTCCCCTCTATATTAGGTCATCTGTGTTGAGTTCAGTCTTTTTCCAATGTCTTCTGAATAGCCAAATATATTATTTGCTGCTATATCAAATAAGATCTAGGGAGGAAAGCAGAAGAAAAGAGATGGAGAAAATTCATTCAGATTTTTACAGAGAATGAAGCTGTACTAAACTCTGGAATGGACCTAGGAGATTTACAGCACTGTGGAAAGTTACAGCCAGCCAGCAAAAATATTTGAACAGGGGAAAAAAGTAGTTAAATGACCAGGAGAGGAAAATGTTGAGGGTAACACAGTAAAGTACATTGTTGCTGTAAAATGTGATTTTTATATCTAATCGTGTTACTTCCTACCATGAAAAAACAACTCTGGTGGCATCTCTGATTGCCATTCTATCCCTTTTGCTTCTTTCTCCCTCTTGCCCTGTCTAATGCCAGTGCCTCTCTCATGATTTCTGCAGCATAAATTGCTCTGCAGAGGTGGAACATGCTTTTCTGCTACAGATGCTCATAACCCAAATAGTGCAGTCAGTCTGGCAACACCAGTAAATAAAATAGTCAGAACATGTTCAAGACTAAAATTCTGCAGCTTAAGGTTGATCTAAGATTTTAATTTGTGACAGTGTTTAACATTTACGGGTGGGTGAAAGTTGCTATGTTGGAGAAAAATGCAGCAGCAGTGATCCAGAAATCTTTCTCCCCTAAAGAACCCTTCTAGAAGTTTAGGAATGAAAGAAATTGGACAGTTTTGGGACTGTGTGAAAGAATTAATCCTGAAGAATTCATAACTTTCTGAGCAGATAGCACAACAGGGTGAATCAATATTCAGCTGTTCTCTAAAAAAAAAAAAAAGAAATAATTTTAAAGTCTACGGAAGTAAAAGTTTAGTCATCTACTGCAACTTAGCAGACTGCTTTTCACTAAACCTGGGCAGTGTTGTTTCATGGGATGAATACAGAAAGGATATTTGAAAGGCCAGTCTTCACTGTTTCTGGATTATAAAAATCAAGGCAAAGACAAGAGCACTTGAATTCGGTAGTCTCATTACGAGTTTGCATTGGCATTTTTAATGAAACACCACTGACTGAATTGTAATCGGTGTTGTTTGAAAAGCATGCAATGACATAACTTCCAAAAAAGACATGACAGCAGAAAACAACCTCCCTAGCAAATGCTGATGAAATGCAGAGTAAGATATAAAGGGGATGATTATGTTTTTGTGCTGAGATGTAGTCTTCCTTGCACACAGAGAAGTACTTCCTCAGGTAATATGGCTTTTTTTTATAACTTCATAATTTTACAACATTGAAACTGAATATACCCACATATGAATCTACCCATGCCAACTGTAACATTTAAAAGCACGAGGCTCCCACCAGTATTTACAATCCTTGAATAAATGAAGACTTTGTGAGTGAAAAGATGCTTAAAAGGAGTATAAAATGGGTTGCTTTCACAATAACAAAATTGCCACAGACCTGCCCTGGGTTAAGGACAGTTTTAAATACTTATTTTTATTCACCCTTATTTCTCCCTTTATAATTCATTCAGTAAAGGTGATTGTGGTAAAGATCCCTGGATTTGCATTTACATTTAAGAAGTGAGAGCCAGTGTTTTTAGCTGAGAGAGTGTGAATCTGAATTTCCCCTTGTCATGGCTTAAGCCCAGCCGTAACTCAGAACCATGCAACCACTGTCTCACTACCCCCCTTCCTCCCCCCTGCTCCCAGAGGGATGGGGAGGAGAATCAAAAGAATGTAACTCCCACAGGTCAAGAGAAGAACAGTTCAGTAACTAAGGTATAACACAAACCACTACTGCTACCACCAATAATAATAATGATAAGGGAAATAACAAGCGAAGACAACACAAGCACCCACCACTCGCCATCTGATACCCAGCCTGACCAAGCAGTGATCTAACCCTTCCAGGTAACTGCCCCCAGTTTATATAGAGGCCATGATGTGCTGTGGTCGGGAATACCTCTTTGGCTAGTTTGGGTCAGGTGTCCTGTCTCTGCTTCTTCCCAGCTTCCCCTCCTCCCTGGCAAAGCATGAGACTCAGAAAGTCCTTTGTCAGAGTAACATTACTGAGCAGCAAGTAAAAACATCAGTATTTTCAGCACTGTTCCCAGACCAAAAGGCAAAAAACATAACACTGCACCAGCTACTAAGAAGGAGAAAAAATGACTGCTACTGCTGAACCCAGGACACCCCTTCAGATAGATGAACAGGGTAAGGCTCCTCTGTTTAAAGAATTTTTTGTCTGATGCATACTATTTAATTGTGGATTTAGTCTCATACTAAACAAATTACATAAAAATGTTGATGCAGTTGTTTTCATATGTGCATTCTCATTTCTCTATGAACTCTGATGTACGTACATTAACACAAAACACAAATTTTTTTTGAGACAACATTTTTTCCCACTGTGGAGTGTATGTATTCAAGTGCTAAACAAAGTAAATTCCTGCTGGAATTTCTCAAGTACCACCTGTTCCCCCATAGCTCCGGTTCTAAATAATTATAGTCTTGTAGCAGAAATCAGATGGAAGAAGAAGAAAAGGTAAAATTTCAAGCTTATCAATAAACCCAATTAATAGACTCAAAATTTTTCCTTAAGGCCTAAATGTGCAGGTGTCATGGGTTGGAGGCTCGACACGCACACGACAGCAGGCAACTATATTGTACAGAGGAGCTGAAAAGATTTTAAGAGCCCTAAATATATATATATATGAATGTATGTATGTATGTATGTATGTATGTATGTATTTTTGTTCACTCATATTACATAGCTCCCTTCTAAAAGTTCTATTTAATTCCTTAAAGGGTTTGGTAATCTTTTATCTTGACGTGTTTTTCCTCTTCATTGTAAAGTTTTGATGAATTGGTCAAGGAACTGAACACTGCAAGGCGACTTAGGCAGCTATTCATACAGCACGAGTTTTGACTATTCAGTGGATATGGATTACTGTAGTAATTTGCATAAGAAACCTGTGGCTATTAATATGTCTATAAAATTCTTCATTCATCTGATGTGAATAATGGCTTGCAGCAACATACAAATGTATGAAAATCAGTGATGCATAAAGCCCAAGCCTTAGAAAAAGGCTTAGAGCCAGGTTCAAATAGTGGATAAGCTTTATATATGGCAAATCTCATGCATATAAAAATATCACAATTGAATCTGACTAATAATATTATCAAGCTCAGTAATCTTAAACATTTAGTTTAGACTAAGATGAGAGTTGAATTTGATTATTTATAGTTCCATGGATGCTAAAAAGAGCAGGAGGGTCAGGGGAGAGTTTTTCTCTCTTGTAAACTTAATAGTCTCCAGTTAGACCACACTTAACTTCATAGAGTACTAGAATGCTTTGGGCTGGAAAGGACCTTAAGATCATTTAGTTCCAACCCTCCTGCCATGGGTAGGGACACCTCACACTAGACCATGACATCCAAGGCCCTGTCCAACCCGGTGTAGAATGCTTCAGGAATGGAGCATTTACTACTTCGTTGTGCAACTTCAATAAATAATGATCTGGCAATGATGATAAAAAACTATCTTTGTGTCCAGCAGAAAGGAATTGTTAATAATACACTTATATAATGTACTGTATACCCCGATAGAGAGAAATTTTCCCGAAGTCAACCTGCAATTGGTGTTTGAGATTAAAAACTTATTTTGCATGTTGTTTACTTAACAAGTAATTAATTCATCAAATGCCTTTTAAGCCCTGTGGCACACTGATACAGGAGTCAGAACACTTTTTGAACTCCTCATAAATTCTCTTGTACCACAGTCACACATAACAAAAATGCTAAAATTTGTGAAAGTTGATCTGAGAAGTTACACTAGTATCACCCCTTATAAGCCTGAGAAACCTTGTAAAACAAGATTTCAGAACTATTTAAATTCTCTATCTGTATTTTCTTTTTGTTCTCAGAAGTGTTTTTTGTTCTCAGAAGAGAAAAACAAAATAAAACAAAACCAAAATCCCCCTAAAAAACAAACAAACAAAAACCCAACAAAAACCCATTAAAGCAAACTCAGTGGCAAGAGTAACTTCTGAAATCAGTAACTACTGAAATCTGTCCAAAACCTGGTACTGTGGAAATACAGAGATTTACATTTGACAGGGTACCGAACTGGATCACAGAATAGTGATATTTTAAAAGAAGAAAATAAAACGTTTTGATTAAACTATACTTTGCAGCTACTGAAAATAAATGAGTGCAAACAGGTAGTTTAAAGTTTTATTTATTGCATCAATGTTTCTTCTCTTGTCCCAGAGGATGTACAAGTGATATTGCACAGCCTAGAACATGGAAGTACAAGGTACTCCCTGGTCAATGACCTCTTACCATCACATGATTTACAGCCCCTGATGAAGAGAACCTCTCCAGTATCCTTATAAACCCCCTTCAGGTACTGGAAGGCTGCTATGAGGTCTCCATGCAGCCTTCTCTTATCCAGGCTCAACAGCCCCAACTTTCTCAGCCTATCTTCATATGGGAGGTGCTCTAGTCCTCTGATCATCCTCGTGGCCTCCTCTGGACTTGTTCCAACAGTTCCATGTCCTTTTGATGTTGAGGACACCAG